>CABHPH010146578.1:0-45441 GCA_902168325.1 Peromyscus nudipes | reverse complement strand
TCTCTCTCTCTCTCTCAAGGAAAAACAGTTTAGAGTTCTCTCTTTTTATTATACTAAGGGAAAAACAGTTTAGAGCTCTCTCTCTTTTTTTTAACTGGAAAATATATATTTCCTCAACGGGTCTCAGGCTCAGAACCTTCAGCAGGAAAACCCACAAGGAATTTAGAATCCTTATTTTTATGTCAGTTGTATTTATTTCAATTTGTAGTATAGACACATGGCTTCTTGAAAAGGTAAATGTTTTCAAGACAATAGAAAAGTCAGTTACTTTGAAATTAATATTTAGTGGAGTCCTAGTTAGAAAATGATGAATTAGAATGCCTCAAATTTAGAAAATCCTTTGATAGAAACTTTCCACATGTTTTTATTTGACTGTCTCTACTAAGCAATGAAGAAGCATGCTGGTTGGGTGATTAGGAAATTGGCATCAGAGTGTCAGTACGCAGAGGGCAGAGCAGGGTGGGCACACCTATAATTATTGTACTTAAGAGGCTGAGACTGAAGGATGCTGAGTTTGAAGACAGCCTGAGCTACAAAGTAAGACTCTGTCCAAAAAAGGGGTAAGTTTCTGTTAAAATTTGAAGAGATGATGGGTACATTGCATGGTGAAGGAGAAGCTGGACTCAGGATGCAAGATGTGCCAGAGGAAGAGGGCATAAAAGTTAACTTTGGAAAGGAGGTGACACAGAGACAAGCAAGGCCCGTACCCCAAGAGTGGCAGGAAGGACTATCCAAAGAGTGTGCTTAGAGTCAGTGTGTGCACAAATTCTTTCCCAGTTAAAATGAAGGCTAAAGAACAATAAGAAAAATGCTAAAAATTAAAATTACTCATGATTCCATCATGTCAAATTAGCCACTGTTAAGGTTTTGCATATATCTTTCAGTTTAGTTTTAAACAATGGAGACAGTGATATTGACATTGTTCTTGAAAGACATTGTTCTTCCCATAGATGTATTACAGGTTCTCCTCTGTCAACAGATTTAACTTGGTTTCCTACATGCATTTCCTTAAAATAAATCTGAAATTAGGAGTCACTTGGCATAAGTTCATACTTGTTGAGTGACTCATATGTCTCTGTAACAAGAAAAAAAATCTTTATCAATAAATAACACATTTTAAACACATTGCTTTTTGTCCTGATATTCTTGAAGGATGTTGATTTTGTAGCCAGTGTTTAATAATGTTACTTCTATGTGTTTACATGCTATTTCAGGACATGAAGCCATACTTCAACATTCCCTTCTTTTGATCAGTTCAAACATTTTAACATGTTAAGTATGAAATAAGGTTGGGGGACTATACAGCTTTCTGAGCAGAGAATCAATAATGAAGCTCTCCTAGGTAGTTTTGTGGAAAACTGAGACTTTATAGTAAATGCTGGACTCATCTTCTGGAAGAAAACAAAGCATTTGAAAGTAAGTGCCTGGCCAAGGATGCTGAGGCAACTCCACGTGGAGGGACATGCAGCTTTGCTTCAGGAGTCACCAGCTTCTGCAGCAGTGTTCCTCTTTCAGGACTGCTGATGCTGCCATCTGCTGCAGAGAAGACCCACATCCTTACGTAATTCCCGGGGTTGTTGGTTTTCCAAGAAATACTATTTGGGAATATCATTCATTTGGGGATTTCAGTGTAATTTTCCTGTGTACTTGAAGCTGACTGATTGTTTTATTTTTATGGAATATGAAATGTGCTTCACAAAGACTCCATACCTAGTTATAGCAAAAAGAGAACAACCTAAATTAGGCACTTGCAATATAAGGATGCAAGGGATCTATTTTTCGCTAAAATTTGTTATGAAAGATGCTTGTTTTTATCCTATCTTAGTGACATTAAATATTCCTGGAGACCTTGAGATCACAGAAAAAGAAACGAATGTTTGAATTTCCAGGTTGAAGTTAAAACCTGTAAATCAGTCTCACATGGCTATACACTGTGCTGCAAGAAGATCCCTGAATATCAAACAACTTTATTCAACCAATTTTTAAATGAAATTTTCTGAAATTATTTTAAAGAGATTCCTAAGTTACATTTTGGACAACAAGAATATATAATAAGGGTATGTAAACTGGTAGAAAAGTAGAAACAAAAATAACATCAGGGCACTCAGGTACTGACACAGCTTTCTAGAGTTTGTGTAAAGAAACTTCACAGAGTGTACAGACTTCAGCGGTGGGAAGGAGAAAATCCCCATTTCATATACTCTATCAAAATTTCAAGTGCTTGAAGTCCGTAAACTTTATAATGTTTAACAGATTGTGACAGAGTAGGGGATAAATGTTGGCCTCAATTCAAATTCAATAAAACCACCTCAGGAAGCTTGGAGACAAGCAGCGAGGCATGAACTCAGGCGCTCTCCGGGTGGAGTGGGGAGATGGTGCCAGACCTCCTCCTGGGCCTGCAGTGGAATAGTGTGGGGCCCGTGGGGCCTCATCTCATAGGAAGCTGCAGATTCATGTGCAGGTGAGAGAGAGAGAGAGACCATCCAGAGCAACTAAAACACTCAGAACCCACAAAGCAGTAGCAGATGCCACCGGAGCAGGAAATATCATTTGAAATTCAATTCGAAAGGCTGAATTACATTTTTTCATTTACTAAAAACATTTTATCTAGTTGACAGTGTTTTTGTCAAGATTCATGTTTCTCCCATGGTTAATGTTTATAAAGTACCTTGTGCTTTGGGGTAGGAAGGATTTATAAATGAAAACTAAATCAATGTCTGAAGATGTGATTTCAAACGGCACAAACTTCAACTTCTAGTTTGATTTTGAGAAAGTACTCTTGACTTTGAGATTCAAGTTATGCAAGTATGCAAATATGTGCTATTTCTCTAAAATTCAACACCAGCACAAAGCCCAGACATCTCCTTCTGAACCATGCAGCATGTCTGAGGCTTCTGGAACATGAGTGGGTATCAGAGGCTGAGGGGATGAAGGGCTGCTTATGAAATATATACCTCTTCAGGCCCCCCTGCAGATCCAGCAAACCCAAATTCCTAAGAGATCTTGGGGTCTGTTAGGTGAACAAAGCCCTCTAGGTTTTAAAGTAGCGGATTTGAGATTTAAAGGCAGAGTCAATCACTAATTCTGATCACCCACATCTTCAATGTTCTCTATTTCTGAGGAAGCTACTTAGAGTTAAGTAAGGAAAGAAATTTCATTCCAATCTCTGAAAGACCAATTCCATGTGGGCTCAAGGTGCACAGAATTACCCTATTATTGGATATGATGACCCTCTCTAGAGTAATTTTTAAATTTATCTTTATATTGTAAGCATTTAGCACAAACATTGACTAAATCTGGGCAAATCATGTTTCATTTAGTCATTTGCAGAACAAGATACCATGTGAAATAAAAATATCAGGACGATCCCAGGCAAAGCTCAGATCCCACTAGGAGAGAAAAACAGAGCACTTGGGAACAAACATACTTCAGATAATTCGCAGAAAAGGATAAGTACTATGAAGAAAACAATATCATAATATGATTTTTAAAAAGACAACAAAAGTAGCAACAATCATGCATTTATCCAAGTCCATGATTAGGGAGGTGAGTTTTGGGTTGGTCCCAGAAATGTCACAGTAAGTGCAAGAACAATGGAAAGAATGAGCTCTGTGTACATTCCTCAAAGGTGGACAGGCAGGCACCTGCTGTATCTCCAGTGAGAAGCAGGCTGTAGACAGTGAGAGCTGAAGCAGGCCACCATTTAGGATAGTTTATGGAACTGTCCAGAGGCAGTTCCCCTTATGGGTAAGGAACAGAACTGGTGTGGGTTTCAGTAAGACCCAAGTTCTATTCCTGGCTTCACCAGTTCCTAAAGGTGACCTTGAAGATGTAATTCAGCCCATCTAACTCAGAAATAACAATAGAATAATAATCATCTGATACAATTGCATAACATTATTATTAGAACTAAATAAGACTATTATTGCTAAAATTTTCCCTTTGGGGAAACATAAACAAAGTCGACCCTTCTTCTACTAACAAACATAGGTTCTATTCCACCAAAGTTCACTGTAGGGAACCGGGAAACCGATGATTTTTTTTTCTTTTCTTTTTTGCTTACTTATAGAGCATAGGAAAGAGGTTACTTATGGGGCTGGGGTGCTACTCTCAGAAGTCTGCACTGCAAAGTCTTTACCCAGAGGGATAACAGCTTCCACATAGTCTTATAAATGGATCCTTTTATTTCTCAGTCTATGTACTGCAGCCCTTCCTCAACGCCATAGGCAGCAAGAGTAGAATTGCTTACAATAGTAACATGTACTGACTGGGTGTTATGGAATATTACTTTAACTAGGCAAAGATGTGTCACATTTATTTATGTTGTGGAATGTTACTTCAACTATGTAAAGATGTGTTGCATTTGTTTATGCTGCAGTTTTAATGATGTAAGGATGTGTTACATTTGTTTGTGCTGCATTTGTTTAATTATGTATAGATGTGTTATAATTGTTTCACTTTGCCTGCCTATGGCACATGATTGGTCTAATAAAAGGCTGAATGGCCAATAGTTAGTCAGGAGAGGGATATGCAGAACTCGTGGGCAGAATGAAAAGTAGGAGGAGAAATCAAGGCTTGAGACAGGAGAAGAATAAGAGGAGAGAAGAAGGGAGATAGAGAGGGACACTCATAGGGCCAGAAGCCAGGCAGCAACCAGCCAGCCAGACTGAGAGGCAGTGGAAGGAAGATACACAGAAAGAAAGAAAGAAAGAAAGAAAGAAAGAAAGAAAGAAAGAAAGAAAGAAAGAAAGAAAAGAAAGAAAGAAAGAAAGAAAGAAAGAAAGAAAGGTAAAAAGCCCCAAGGCAAAACCTAAATGAAGAGAAATAGGTTAAATTAAAAGAGCTAGCAAGAAACAAATCTAAGGTAAAGCTGAACAGAGCATTCAAAACTAATAACAAGTCTCAGCGTCATGATTTGAGAGCTGGTTGGTGGCCCAAAAGAAAGATAACCTGCTACAACTGGGTACTCAGGTGAGGGTCCCATGACCTTTCCAACAGCCTTTCTAATAGTCAAAAAACCCAGCAGGGACAACCTTTTGCAAGCAGACACAGTTGAACTCCTGCAGATGGCAGTTTGGTTCATAGGATAGTGATACACAATCAGTAGACAGCATGATTTGCACATGGCTTGGTACTAGATAATCACTCTCTAAATAGTAGCTCCTATTATGATGGATCAGAGGATTCTTTTCTATGTAAAATACACTACTGTGTGATAATATATAATTATGTTACAAACACATTCTATTGTTTATCTATACATTTGTATTTTTCAATCTATAGCACCATTAACAGGGATGGTTATACATAATAACATGTAAGGAACAATGAATGAGTTATTAATAATTTGCATTATAGATTATTGACTGATGAATCCTGACTTTAGTGCTGTGCACAGTTACTGCTTATGGAGTCTCTTGCCAAATACAACAGAACCAAGGCTGGACACCTCTGCCCCAATGCACTGTCTGACACATTTTCCTGTTTTCTTGGGAAGCTACTTCTCTCTGCAACATTTGCAAGTCTCCAGGACTGCTGAACTGGATTTCCTTGTGACTCACATTGCCTCTCTCTGCTCTGTTTTTGGAATATGATAATCTTTCCCAAACAAATTGTATCCAGCTTTGTCCTGATTACACCAAGCAGCCCCGTGTGAATTCATTCCAGACTCATTTAAGGAAAAGCAGGAATAATAAAATACAAATTTTCTGTTAAATCTACTATGGTCCTTAAGAACAACAGCTGTATGACCTTTTGTAAAGCTCCTCATTGCTGGTCAAAGAAGAAAAAAAAGACATGTTTCTCATGCCATTGGTGCTAAAATTAAACTACCAAATACATATTTAAAATACACTGTACAGCGTTTGGTACACAGCAGTCATCAAAAAAGGTTGTAGCCACAATTAGTAAGACAGTACAAAATGCCATTCCCAATCAGCACAGTTCTCAAATGCATGGAGCTGATTGGCTCTACCCAGCCCTCCTTAACTGTAATCTTCAGGAGAAGCACAATACACAGTGCTGTGTTCAAAAGCTCCTCAGTCATTTTGAAGCTCTCTGCTAAGCACAGCCACATGCAGGAGGAAGGAAACTCATCTTGCTGTATTCTTTGGCTTTTTTGAAGTGCATTTGTAACTTTAATTAAGATAATATTTATAGCCCTGTCCTATAACTATGGTTTATTCCCTCTTATGTCTCATTCATTAGCCTGGATTCATTTCGAGCTTACATTGGGTGGAGGAGTAGTGTTTCTTTTGAAGTGGTATATGTATTTTTTCTCTGAACACTTAAAAATGTTTTGCTCTGTGAAGAATGCTTGCCTCCAAAGATTATTTCGAGAATATCTCAACGTGGCCTTACATGCACCATTTCATGTTGCCAGCAATTGCACTAATGCATGTTCTTTTGGAAGAAAAAGCTTTGAACATGTATAATATGGTTAGAAATATTGGGTGTCCTAAATGTAGACAACTCCACAAACCTTTTGTTGTTTCATGTCTTCTAAGTACTTCTAGTCACATAGTGAAAGGGAAAAATCAGTAGCCATCTTGAGAGATGCCCCTCCCCCCAAAGGTATTTGCTAACTAGCAGTTTTAGAACTGACCAGAAGTTGAACTCATGGGAAGATAAGGCTGAAATAATAAATCTATATATCCTGGACTTGGTAAACCAGGATATGGGGAGTAATGGACTCAACTGGCCAGAAATTGAACTTACGGGAAAATAAGACTGGAACAATAAATCTGAATGTATACATATCCTGGGTTCAGCAAAAGCAGGACATAGGGAGTAAAAATTTTATGTCTTTGTAGATACCCTGAATCCTGTTAGCTATCAGTAACCTCATGCTTATAGTTCAGCCAGTAACTTCAAAGAACTACCTCACCCCTAGCCCCCTCATCCAATCCCAAGGTATGTAACTCTCTGGATGTAAACCTTTCCTATATAAGCCCCTTCAAGTGATTGCTTGGGGCATCCTCCTTCATCTGCTATGTCCAGTGTTTGGAATACAGATCAAACCTGGGGCTTGCTTTGTTATTTAAAAAAAAAAAAAAAACTCTGTGTGCTTGCATCGGATATTGGCTCTGTGGTGGCCTTGCCTGGGGGGTCGTGCGACCTGGGCACAACAATAGGACATTCTTGTTCCTGGACTGCCCCCTATCTCTAGGTTGGCAACAGGTTAGAGCTGCCCCTGTGGAGCTCATAGTTAATGCAGTGGAGTGGTAAGGGTGATAATAAAACTGTTTGGCCATTTAAGGCCTGAAAATTGTGGTGAGTGCTTGAAAAAAAACATGTGGACACTATGGATCACACAACAGCATGGGCAGAATCTGGTCAGAGGGACAATGTAAAAGGCCTCTGTGCCAGTGACTTCTCTAAGGGTATAATGCAGAAGAAGGAAGCACATGTCCAGCTGCATGAAGGTGTGGCTTGGGGGTGGGGGCTGAGCAGGAAACTGAGGGAAGCAGAAACAGGAATGAGAGTGAGATGAAGTACAGCCAGCTTGAACAAGCCGCAGAATCAGGTTCGTAGCAGACTCCACTTGAGGTAGGGTGCAAAAGGACATAACAGATAAGGCTCACATAGGCTTCATGCATTTGGTATATAAAAGTAAAGTTGGTATTTTTCATGCCTGTCCTTGTTAGGGTTACTGTTGCTGTGATGAAACACCATGATTTAAAGCAACTTGGGGAAGAAAAGGTTTATTTGGCTTATACTTATTATTCATCACTGAAAAAAGTCAAACATGTCAAGAACCTGGCAGCAGGAGCTGATGCAGAGGCTATGGAGGGGTGTTGCTTACTGGCTTGTTCCACATGGCTTGCTCAGCCTACTTTTATAGAACCCAGGACCACCCAGGAATGGCACCCTCACAATAGGCTGGTCCCTCCCCCATCAATCACTAATTAAGAAAATACCCTACAGGCTTGCCTACAGCCTGACCTTATGGAGGCATTTTCTTAATTGAGGTTGCCTCTTCTGTGATGACTTTAGCCTATGTCAAGTTGACATAAAACTATCCAACACAATGCCTAAAATGCCTAAATGAACAATTCTGAAACAGGAAATTAGGCTGGAGAGAAGGATCAGCAGTTAGAAGTACTTACTGCTTTTACAGAAGAAGCAGGTTCAAGTCTCAGAACTGACAGGGCAGCTCACAATCATTTGTAACTCCAGTTCCAGGGGATCCAATGCTCTCTTCTGGCCTCCACAGGCTCCAGACACACACTAGGTGCACATACATGCATCCGGGCATAAACACTCATACACTTAAAACAACATTTATGAATTTAAAAGGCAGTCAAGCCAATAACTTTTAGCAACAACTTCTAAATACACTATCTGCTTTTTGTTAATATATAGCTATATATTACTGTTCATGAAACCTATGTTTATCATATATATAATACATTTATCTTACTTGAGATTGCAATTGACCAGTAGATCTATTCAAAATGGTGATAGCTTGCAGATAGTTTCTTTTGCCATTTTTTCTGTTTAGTTATTTTATTGGTGCAAATGTTATGCTAATAACAATTACCATTAATCTTTTCCTGTGCCTGATTAGCATATAAAGAATTGGTATTTTTTTTCTACAGCAATTTTCAAACTAAGTTTGCTTTTGTTGCTTTTCGCCCAACTTCTCAGCCAGCCTCCATCACCTCCCCTGTGAGTCCTCCTACCCCAGTGGTTGCTCCAACCCCAGTGGGTGCTGCCACCCCTGTGGGTCCTCCCACCCCAGTAGCCCCTTTCTGCTTTCATTTGACATGTGTTCTCTGGGTCCCCAATGCCTTTTGTTCCCCTCCTTTGTCTATGTCTGCTCCAATAGCCCTTATTTACATACACACAAACATCAGAAGTCAGGATATGAATGTAGAAAGAATACACAATTCTGTCTTTCTAAGTGTTGTTACCTCACTGACTATAATAGTTTCAAGATCCACCCATTCTCCTACATAATATCCTGTATAGATAAAGAAAATCACATTGTGTATAAATGCCACATTCTCCTTATCTATTTTTTTTTATGGAAATCTGGGCTGGTTACATCTCCTTGCCATTGTGTATCATTTTGGGGCATTTTTCACAAGGTGAGCCTTAGTTCCATCTTATCTCCCATCAGATAAAAGTTTCCAGTTGTAGCTTTCAAATGCAATTTCAAAAGTACTCAATGAAATAGTTACTGAATTTCAGTGATCTAAAAAAGTTTTGATTTCAACATTTCACAAAAGAGCAAAGACAGCTTAAAATATCAGCTTTGCTGGATGACATTTCCACGTCAAGCTTCCCTTTCTTGACTGCTGAAGAATGTTATTTTATTACAAATTTGATTACATTTGATCTTGTTTTGACTATCTCTGAGGAAAGTCTTTCTTCAAATGACAGTAAAAACAAACAAATCGCAAGGGCAGCACCTAGGATTGTTAACAAATGCCAAACCCGAACAAGCGATCGGCATTACTGCCTTCAAAAAAAAATGCTCTAGTGGTTTCATTTAACTCTATTTGTGTGTGTGTACTTTCAGAGAAAGGGATTCAAATGCCAGACCATGATCACCGTGGAAGCTCTTCCTTGGTATTAACATTTCTTCAGGCAGGAAGCACACCTAAGGCAGACTCAAACTCTGCTTGGCTTCCTCAAATCTTGTAAAATGTTTACCCTCTCCACCCCTGGCCCATTATGATTTTGTTATTGGTCTCAGCTGTCATTTGTGCTTTCTCTCGACATTCAACCTGCTTGTCTAAAATGGCCTGCTGCTCCTTTCCCCTCAAAAGGTTGCCTCTCAGCTAATCCCTGCCATGAAATCTCTGGCCTGCTCAAATCATTTTTGTTACATGGCTTCATTCAATTGTTTTCAGTCTGCAGTCTTCCTTTCCTTGTGTTTGGTCCACCTGTGGAAAATATTGGAACTGTGTTGACATCCCATAATTTTGTTCAAGTCACCATCTGTCTTTGGTATCATGAGCTTATTAGAATTTTTACAAAGCATATCTCCTGGCACCCAGTGCCAGCTGGTAGGGTGGGACCTGGCCTTTGAGCCCATCTTCCTGTGCACAAGTGGCATTGACCTTCCTTAGGAAACTCAAGGACGACACAGTGTGATTGACAACAGCAGAGGAGTGATAGGATGTGGGATTCTCTAGACTGCGGTAGGTGGCGCACATCACGGGGAAATCCAAGGTGGAGGGGTGGGAAAGAAGCACAGTGAACCACTGAAAGTCTTATTCTGCGTGTGATGTGCAGACAGGGCACCAGAGCTTTTTTGAACAGGAAATGGAAGTTGCTTCTGCTCCTGAGTAAGATGCTTCTCAACTGCCTGCTATATTCTGATCATCATGTCGACTCTGTATTTAGTTTTTCTATTTTGAAAACATTAACAGTGAAATTTTCTTCAAGGAAAAGCTTTTTCTTTTTTCCTAGAAAATGTACTATTTAGAAACTCAGAGCCTATCTTTTATCATAGTCACAATGGATATTTCCACACTACACAGAATCTCATAGATTCTGCAGAGCATTAGAATGAATGTTTTCTGTGGGCATTTTCCTCCATTCAAACTGTGTAACCTCAGCTGATGGACATGTTTGCTGGTAAGCATGAGATGAACAAAAGCTGAGGCACAGCTTTTCTGTGACTCTGTCTTAATAAAGATCTCCTGACTTTTGAAGGTTTACCTACTGTGATCAAAACCCTAGAAAGTCTCTCAGAATCTGGTCCATGTTTCATCACTAAGAAAACACTTCAGTGAATCTGCTAGCACTTGCAGTTTTGAGATCTCAAGAGGGTGTCTGTTTCAACCTCCATGTCCAAATTAAAAATAAACAAAAATAAAAAATTGTAAAGGAGCAAAGAGATTTAGGACTGAAAAAAAAAAACCAACCACATTTTGAATAATAATTTCTTTCTCTTTTTTAAATCAGATCCTTGGCCAATGTACCAAGACACAAGTTCAAGAGATTGGATTTTCAGTTTTCAGGCTGACAGCATAATTAACACCTATGAAAGCCACAAACACATACTCCCCGTGGTGTTTTAATCTTTATTATTGTAGGCACAGCCCTTTTAACAGTCTAACACAATGCCATATTATACGCTCATGTCCTGTTCAACTGCCAGACAAGATCTTTGTTTACTTTTACAAAGCAGAGCTGAATATTTTCAGAAATATACATATTCAAAGGATAATAATCTCCACAAAGAAAACGATTACAGATTCTCTAAAAAATGAGAAGCAACATTAACAAATGAGGCAATTACAGTCAGATCAAAGACAGGTAACAAACTTCCTGTTTCAGGAGGAATGGGGCTTGTCCTGTGTGTTTCTTGATTGTTAGAACAGACATAAAATAAAGCATGTGGGGAAGCTGGTGCTGGTTTGAAGATCAAAATTTTTTTGAAATGCAATTATGAGAAAATGTTCAGATCTCCCCAGGTGTAAAATGCCTAAAAGTAACCTATAAATATAACATTTACCATAGATAGAATTCTAAGAGGGCCCTGCCATATCCACGTCATACCACACCTGCCCTCTGAATGTGGGTAGAACTATGATTATGATGGTTTTAAACCTACATTTGGTTTTGTTGTACCATAAAGGCTAAAGTCATTCGATGATGATGTTATACTGTGCAAGACAAACTGAGCTTGCTAAAGAAAGCTACACCTAGCCATGAAGAAGAAAACTGCCATGCTATAGAGACAGGTATTTGTGGAGGACAATTGAAACCTCTAGAGATAAACATGACCTTTTCTTGATATGTAGCAAGAAATCAGGGGCTGGCATGGAGTGATGACTCAGTGAGTACATTGTTTGCTATGCAAGAACAAAGCCCCAAGTTCAGATCTTTAGAGCCCACAGAAAAGCTGTACACACACACTTACACACACACACACTTACACACACACACACACACACTTACACATACACACACACACACACACAAACACACACACACTCAAAACAATTACAGTTTTAAAAAGGCAAGAACACAGGAACTGCCCCTTACAATCACAAGGACTGAGACTGTCTGCAGTTGGTGACATTGGAAGAAGATTGCCAAGCCTCTGATGAGCTGAAAGCCTCAGGAAAGACCTTTATTTCAACCCAATGAGACCTTGAAAGAACTTAGCCAGCAGCTGCCAAGACTCCTGATGCCGGAAATCAGGATATATTGAATTTGTGTTGTTTGGTTTGTTTTTCTATGTTTGTGATTATTTGTTGATTAATAAATACATTCTTTGTGTTATGGTATCCAAAATGCTCCGATGTGTCTATTAAACACTAGACAAACAAGATGTGTTGTAGGACAGAACCTCAGTCTCAGCAAATGAAAATGTGGTTGATGGCTCTGTTCAAACTCATTTATATTTTACTCCAAGGAATCATCAAGATGAATATTTTCATATCCCTAATCAGGACAGGGTGAAAATTTCTGCTAATGCCTGTAATACAGGCTAACAGAAAGTTTACATTGGTGCAGAGAAAATCTTAGTCTTAAAACCTAGTGCCAGAAGAGCCAAAAGCCTCTGATGCTTGGAACTCATGCATCTCATAAATCCTGATTTCGTCATCGATAAAGTAAAGATGTAGTTCCACAGTTGGGCCTGTGTTCCAGCCAGCTTCTGGGTGACTCTCTGGCTTTCTGGGTGACTCTCTGGCTTGCTGAATTTCAAGCCTCCATCAGCCTTACACCTCTTTGTTCCTATTCAATAATACCTTACCATACATGTGGATGTGGGCTTGGAAGGACCTAGGTTGAGACTGGGGCTCCTTCTAAAATAAAAGAAAATTTAAATTATGTAAATCTTTTACAGGATTTTCGGAAGGACCATACACTGAGGTCTTCAAAGCTTGAGTCTGAGGAAATTCATTTCTGCTTCCCCTTTTTTTTTTATTGTTTCTTACACATGCTCAGCTAACTTCAAAATTCCTGCATCATCCCTCTGTACTCTAGTTCCACTCTTCTCTCTAGAAACTTTCCGCTCAGGACCACAAATCACTTCTTCACTCTTAAAATGAGAGTAAGATAAAGAAGAGTGAGACACACAAATACACACACTCATGCCTCAAATCCACATTTCCTTTGATTTCTAAACTCGTTTTTTTTTTCTTCATCTTAATTGGTAACTTCTGCCAAGAGTTGTTTAAGCACACTATTTTTTTCTTGTTTAATTTTTTTTTACATCTGGTTTCATTCTTAATCCTTTGTGAAATAGTTAGGCAGTCTCCCAACAACGGAACAGAAGCTGTCTCCTGCCCCAGTCTAGTCAGACACGTCTCACTGAGTGTGTAAGAGACATTAACACTCCCTCTCCAAGCACAGACCATCTTTTTAAAAAAGACACTTTAAAACTCACAGAAATGTGTACCATTGCAATGACTGCATTTAGGTCACTAGAGAGATTTTTGAATCCTCCTCCACACAGGTTTGGTTGTGTATGCATGTGTTTGGGTGTGTTTACTTGAGAATTGTGCAGGTTAGCTGTGGCTATTATGCTATGCAGACACCTTCAAAAATTCAGCTTCTATTTTTTAAAGGCAATTTCCTATACCCCTCAGTACCCTTGTGAAAACTAAAAAACATTGACAATAATTTGTTAATATATTCCACCACACAGTACATATTAATATTTAATTGCCATTAAATGACTTTTAACTATTTTTCTTATATTACAAACTAATTTTCAGATGTCATACAGCATTTCATCACATCCCTGCAAACCTGATCTGGAACCACCACTCTCCCCTCTTCCATGACCACATGCCATTTGGAAGGCAGGTCAGTTGTAGTTGAAGTTTTCTTGTGTCCCGGCCTGCCAGCAGTCAGGACAAATCTCTCCCACTCGCGTCCCCCAAGTAAACACACAGAGGCTTATATTACTTATAAACTGTATGGCCATGGCAGGCTTCTTGCTATCTGTTCTTATATCTTAAATTAATCCATTTCTATAAATCTATACCTTTCCACGTAGCTAGTGGCTTACCGGTATCTTACATCACACTTCTCCTCGTGGAGGCTGACAGCGTCCCCTGACTCAGCCTTCTTCTCCCCTGCCTTCTCCTCTCTCTTGTCCCGCCTACACTGTACTTCCGGCCTGGCTACTGGCCAATCAGCACTTTATTTATCAATCAGTCATAGTAACATATATTCAAAGCATACAGGACATCCCACAGCAGTCAGCTGTCTTTGGAATGGCCTGTGTTGTAGATTTATCTGATTTGTTTCAATTTAATGTTATACATTGCATAAAAACACAAACAAACAAAATCTCAGTTTAAATATTTTGGAAAATTTCATGTTAAGTGACAGTGATTGATTCATATTCTATACAGGCAGGAGGTCCCTAAATCAGATGGCCTTATGATAAATAGATAAGATAGTGTTTCCCCTTTGTAATTAGTAATCGATTAGTGGGGGTGATGGGCAGACAATCTTCCACCCAAGGGTCTTAACATTTGTTGGGACCATGTAGTCCATGGGAGTACAGAGTGGGCCCCTCTTTATTCCTGAGAAGCTTTTTAATCTTGACATCATCAAAATTACCCAGGCTCCATCTCCATCTTTGCTCTATTTCCCTTTTTTATTCTGGTTCCTTACCACATGGCTTTGCTTTGGATCCTCTTTAGACCCTGCGATTCCTTGGAGCTCCTTGTAAGCTGGAACACTTGTAGGTAATTAGGATTGCTGCTCATTAAAATAGTGAAAGAGAGAAATGGAATGTGCATTTTAATGCAAGGGATTAGAAAGCAAAAAGATTCTTATTGTTTCTCTTTAAATTTTAATGTGAGATTTGGAGAAATTTATCTCCAAATATTACCAACCATTAGAGTTGAAACTTTGGAATATCATATTTTAAAATATTCAACCACATAGAGTTTAAAGATTGTTTTTATTAGTATGAAGACTTTTCAAGCTTCATTCAACTATTATTCTAATAGTAAAACAGAGGAGGATGTCTCCCACCTCACTGGCAGTGGAAAGCTCCTGGCCTTTTCATGGCCAGTCCCTCAGCACCTAGCGAAGACCTGATGGGTGGGCTTTCTAGCACATGGTTGATCACTTGTTGAAATACCTATCAAAAAAGATCTTTTATATTTTGCTATTTCATTTTGCTCAAAAAATTAGATGTATAGTTCATGAAACCTTCATATGATCATTTACTAGGCTTATAATTGCATTTTTACAAGATTAAAATATATACCAACCTCAGCTACAGTGCCAGTCAAACATACTGAAGATCTGCAGCTATTAAATACAATTAAAATCTTCCAGGAAGGGCAACTATTCCTATATATGTGTGTGTGCGCACATTTGAAAGCATATGTGTGCAATGGTGCAGCTGTGGGGGTCAGAAGACAACTTTGTAGAGTAAATTATTTCCTTCCAGTGTGGGTTTCAGTGATCAAACTTGGGTCATCAGGCTCGTTCTGCAGTGTTTGTCTACTGAGGCTTCTTGCTGGCCCTGTCATTTGAATTTGTATATTACCAGATTAAATGCCCAGAAACCACTCAGTAAACACTCATGAAAATCTCTGCCGTTTCCCCTATGTTATTTATACCCTCTGCAATTTGTGTTTATTAAAAATTTAATTTCCTTTAGTTAGAATTTACATAAAAGTTGAATGACCAGAGTTTAAGCAGAAAACAATTATTCATCATTAAAATTATATTTTAAACATTTATTTATTTTTATTTTGTGTGTATGAGTGCCTTATATGCATGTACATATATCTACCATGTGTATGAGGTTCCCATAGAAGCCAGTAGATAACACTGGATCCCTTGGAACTGGAGTTACATATGTTTATGGGCCAGTATGTGGGTGTTGAGTACTGAACCCACGTCCTTTGCGAGAACCCCAAGTTCTCTTAACTGGTGGGCCACCTTACCATTCACAAAGACGTTATTTTCAAAAAGTAGCTTGAAGATAACTCTCAGTTCTCAATATATATTATAAAGTCAAATGACTAAATATATTTGTAGGTCCTACACGTTTTAAATAAACATTATACAAAATATTTGATTATCTATAGCATAGTGTCTCTTGAACTTGCAGATAAACAGCGGTTTAATGTTCAATGTTATAAATGCATAAAATTAAGGCTATCTACTGCATAGCATACTTAATTCAAAATTCCTTGTCTAAGAAGAATAATCAGGATTGTAAAATATACCATTGAGATTTCAAAAATTATACCACTTAGAATATTCAGATTTGTCAGCCTATCAGCCAAGATAAGGGATTTGGAGGGAACATTTTGAACAATTTGATCCTTAATTAAAATAAAACTCCATGAAAGAAAATGAATATTATTTAAAATGAAAATAATTGAGAGAAGTCATTCCATTAGGCAACATTCTTAGTAGCCTAACATTTACATCTTGCTGTGATTACAAAACAATTATCTACAATTCACTTCATGGAGTGTGTGTTCCCAAAGTACATCGTAAACCATTATAAGTTTTCTGTTTATTTTCAAGAATAAAATTTGTCAATTTATTGGTTACAGTAGGAGGATGCATTAGCTTACTGGGCTGTTACTGCCATATACTGTGTGTTGAGGAAAATAGAAACATATTTTTTCACAGTTCTAGAACTTAGAAGTCTGAAATTGAGGGCTATGTTTCTCTGGAAATGTTCAGGAAGGCTCTATTTCAGGCTCATTTCCTACTTTCAGAGCATCATGGTTTCACTATTTTGTGGCATTTGCCCCATGTACCAGGTTGTGTTCACATCTTAATTTTTGGAAAACATCAGTTATATTGGATTAGAGGCTAATTCCACCATGACTTCATCTTAAATAATTACATCTACAATGACTTTGTTTCTAAGGGTCATATTATAATATACAAGGAGTTAGAGCTACAACATATGAACTTTTGGCAGGCCCCACTTCATCCCCAAACAAAAATTTGTTTGTATTTTTTGTTATAACAAAATATATTAGTGCAAGCAATCCATTTAATGTAATATATCCATACAAAACACACACACACACACACACACACACACACATACACACACACACACACACACACACACATTTGACGGTTCCATAATTATCATTCACTGTTTTTGTGAAGTTTTCATTAAGTAAACATGAATGATAAGTATGAAAAATAATTCACTTTAGTTTTTGTTGATCTCACTTAAAATAAGAACAGAAAAACCACACTTTCTTGCTTTCAATGGTATTCCAAACTGCCACCTATTTAGTATGGAAAACATTATATTAATTGCATATGATTTTTAAAGTTGATTCAAAGAAGGTAACACTCAAAGGGAATAGTGCATGGGTTTATACTACTAGCTAATATCACTGCCATTTATTTGCATGGGTTTATACTACTAGCTAATATCACTGCCATTCATTATTGATATAATTCTGTGTCTTAAAATAAATAGATCAACAAAATTCAATAATTAATTTCCTTATATAAAGACATTTTTTTAGAAAAAGTGTTTTTTGTATAATTCACAGAAAACCTGTAAAGTAATGAATGAGCTCCCTCATACACACAGAGGTTGGCACTGAAATGTATCAAACATTCAAGGAGCTGGAAGTACAGCATGTTCCTCTCACAGCAAAACAGACAGAGCTGCTCAAGTGAGTTGACTCTCAGTGTTTCATGTTAAAGCACATTTCCCAGCTTGACATGGTTGGGATGTGGAGGACCATTCAAGAGGTAAGCCAGTGAGAGCTCTTGGGTCACTGGGGGTCTCCCCTTGAAGTGACCCAGCCTCCTCTGCCATGCATTTTCACCATGAGAGTGTGCTGCAGCTGACTCACACAATTGTCAATGTGTTATACATAGACATCTCCACATCTACACCTACTTTCTTAAGATGTGCTTATTAGGCATCTGTTACAGTCCTGGAAAATTGAATAACACACTTGAATGTGAAAATTTACAATGATGTGGAATGAATTTGTCATGTAAAATCATAAAATACATTATAGAACTAAAATCTTAATGTAATTTTACATAAAAACCAGCACTTATGGAGCAGGATTTTTATTCTTATTTATTCTTTGAAATTTTTGTACGTGTATATAATGGTTCTTGATTGTACCTACCCATCAACTCTCCAAACACACTTCTGCTGGGACCTCCCTACCACATGTCCCCCCTAACTTCATGTCCTCCTTACTCACTGAGTCCAGTTAGTGTTGCCTATATATTCATAGGCCTAGGGTCATCCACCCTGGTTTAGGCAACCCAAGAGTTGCCCCACATCTAAAGAAAAGTGACCCCACTTTAATAGAAGCCATGAACTACATATAGCTCCTCAGTGACAGATGGGGCCTCGTGTGATCCCCCACAGTCCATGCTGGAGTTTTAAGTCCATGCTGGATCTTTGTCAGATCTTATGTAGGCAACCACAGCTACTGTGAGTCCATATGTGTCATGTATAGAGGACATAATTTCACATCACTTATCCCCATTTTACTGACTTACATTCTTTCCATGTCTCTTGTTATCCAGTGTTCCCTGAGCCTCGGGCAGTCAGAGGAGCTGGTATAAGATGCCCCATCCATGACTGAGCACTCAGAGTCAATTACTTGTAGCATTTTGGAGAGCATTATGTGTCTGCATTAACTACTACTCACTATAAGAAATGTTTTTGACCAACGTTGGGAGCAGTACAAATCTATGGATATAAACATAAATATATAGAAGGCTATTTGACAACATGAACATCAATAGGTTCTATTTCAGGTGTAGGACTCAAAAACACTAGTCTTACCATTTTTACATTAATGAATATGAATTCCCCTCTGTGGAACAGGCCTCAAATCTAATCAAAAGAGCATAAACAGTCTGCCACCATTGCACCACAGTGCACATTGACTGTCAGATCAGTCTTGTAGTATTTAAGGTCCAGTCTTGGATGAGACCATGTCTTTTCTCCTCTAGCAACATGCACAGTACATCTCTGCACTACAAAACCTGGCCAGCAGGAGTCACTTAAGTCTTCATCAACACCAATCTGATTTTCTTTTGTTTTGCAGCCAAAATGTGTGGTGTCTTCTGCAATAGAGTCTTACCTTTTAGTTATGGCACATCCAAGAGCCATGGTAATAGTCTATATTATTTCATTTCGGTTACAGGTATATAAGATCTATATATGGTCTATGTGTATCATGTGTATTCTGGATTATTATATAGATGGATTTCTTTACTACAAGCTCTAATTATAAAAATAAAAAAATGAATACTTCTGTTATACATGGTTGAGGAAATGAATTAACTATATTCTGCCTTCCTGGTGAATAAGAAGACACAGTAAAGATGTATCAAAAATCTAAACAAATCATTATAACAAATTTTCATGCATACTCCAGCTCTGAAAGAATAGTTGAAGTTTTCAAAAGTCAATCACAAAGAAAAAGGATCACCAGCTTGAATTCTCACCACTAAAGTTTATAGTTTAGAAAGTAGTCAAAAGTGAAGGAACATGGATAAGTCAGTGCAACATAATGTCCTCACCAAAGACAGGAAGAGAGCCTTAATATATAAACAGAACTTATCAATTTGAAAAGCACTGATTCGATAACTATAGACCAGCAGTTCTCAGAGACCATTGGAAAATAGACACTTACATTACAATTCATAGCAGTAGCAAAATTACAGTTATGAAGTTGCAACAAAAGTAATTTTATGGTTGGGATCAGCACAGCACAAGGAACTGTATTAAAGGGCCATGGCATAAGGAAGGTTGAGAACCATCACTCTAGACCATTTCAGAGCAGAGAATTGAATAGAAATGTTTACATTCACTAAAAAATTAAAAATAGATGGCAACAAAATGGTCCTTTTCTTATCAAATTTTGTAAGAAATGTTGAAAAAGATGGAAACTTTATTAGAGTCAATGTAAATTGATACACACCATTTACTTTTCCTGTTCAGCAGTACATCCAGGACCTAAAATGCTACTTTCCTTTGACCCAGTAATTCCATTTTATAGAATTTCTCCAAAAGGAATAGTTTGAAATATGCACCGCAGTTCAGCTATTCTTGTTATTTCTTATAATGATGCTAATTATATGCTCTGCACGCCGTTAAGTAGAGCGACCTGCAGTAAATGCATGTTGTCATTTGAATACATTTTAATGGAATAGAAAAAAATCAGTCTATAACCAAAATAAGCTGACAAAACTTTCTACTTTTAAGTAGGAAAGATGATTGGAAGAAAGTCAGTAAACAGTGATTTTTCTTTGAGTGGAGACATGGTGGAGATTGTGGTTAATTTAAAATTTCTTCTTTGTATTCATTTCTCTGTTTGTCCACACACCTTAAATAAGTGAATGTTCTTTCTCTAACACTAACAGTTCCATTTACTTTGAAACCAACCAAACTCCCCGTTGCCTTTCTGATCCTGCCACACTCTGGTTCTCTAAGGAGTTCCCCAAATGAGGAGATTAGAATGGCTTCAAATTAACACATTCGTTTGTTTTCCTTATCTAAATTGGTTCTTTGAAAAATGGATGCCTGAAGGTGTTGTAAACCGTTCATTTAAGAACAATTAAGCAATCCCCTCGCTACTTTCCCTTTTGTGCTAGAGTTTTCTCTTATTGTAAACCTTGGAGGTAGTGCTCACGTCTGGTGTTTACATTCATAGCGTGTCTCACCTGCTAGGAACCAAAATTTCCAGAAGCTAACAAATCTGCTAAGATAATAGCTTCCCATTAAACATAAGTTAATAAGTTAATACTGTGTAAGATAACAAAGCTTGCAACATAAATGTAAATGCTATCCCTTCAGGTCTAGTATAATGTGTGTTGACTACTTATATTTCAAATGAATGTGGTGGACACAGTGGAGTTGGATTCAAACATCCCTTTAAATAATAACTGGTGTCTTAGCAGAGATTGCCTGGGTCATCTTGCCTAATGTCTCACTTGGTGCTGGGGAGCCCACACCCACCAGCAGACTTGGATGGGGAAACTAAAGAACTTGTCCCTGCAGTCTGATTTATGAGAACTCTGAAGGGTCATCTTTTGGGGTCTACACAGCAGTTAGCACTTTGCTTATGCCCTGTATGCCCTGACATTGTTTCCTTCCTTCTGCTCTACAAATATTGACCTTAGAGACCCATTGTAAGTAAATCGCATGCAAGGCAAATTCCAGAGAACCAAGCCTGATCTGATTCTATGAATCAGTATGCCAGAAACAGATGGCTAGTGGACTCCTGGATAAATTTTGGATTTTTTTAATGTCATAAATGATGAATGAAAAATAGAGAATTAGAGATACGGTTTTAATACTAGGAAACACCCAAATCAAATTCACCTTAAAGCATTATAGACTATGCATGGATATCACTGGTTATCATTATTAAAGGCTATTAGTTTATAATTTTATGATGTACCACAATCTGTATTCAGGAGAATTTGAAAATAATTAATTTTGAGGCATTTTTGTGAGAATCTTCTAAACAAAAATATGTTTCTATTGCAAGCTCTCAGTTTAATGAAATAGTGGATACACCGAAAGCTGGACTTGCCTTTTGTGATCTCAGCCGAGCAGCTGATTCCAGACCCTGCTCTAATCCTCTTGTGGCAAACAAGATCATGTGGTTTAGCAAACTGAACCTTGACACTGGCACTTCTCACAGTGTTTAAAATGTTGTGGAAACTGCCACTAAGTGCTGACCCAGCCTGCTGGTCCTTGTGCTGAAGCTCTTTGCTGCCCTCTGTAGACAACTCAAACTGACAATGGCGAAGTCCTTAACGAGCACACCGGTCACTTTTTCAGTTCTACTGTAGTCCTGAGAGTTTAACTGAATCATGGACTAAATGGAGAATCTCTTAGTCAATGAGGGCTTAGGAATTCTTTTCTGAGATCTGTGTTTTATCATGCCAATGCATTCCTATATGTTTAAATCATTGCACCAAATTAAAGCTACACGTTTGAAAACACTGGAAACTTGAAAATACAGCAAAGGCATGTATACACATATATGTACATTGCAGAATCAGCAGTTTTCATTTTTGAGATTTCATCATTGTATGTATTAACCATGCTTACAGAGTAAAATACTTCTAGACCTTGTTACAGACAGGTTACTTTGTAATACAACCTAGAAAATCTAGGAAACAATTCAGAAATAATCAAATGGGATTATATCAAATTAAAAATCTTCTTCATAAAACTGTAAAAATCAAGAAACAAATATAGAATGGGAGAAATATTTACAAACTGTACATTTGAACAGATATATAAAGAAAAACAACTGATTAGCAGAAAACACATATTGAGAAAATGGGCAAGAAACTTTGGTGGGCATGCCACAAAAGAAGACGTAGAAAAAAAGCTGACAAGGATGTTAGGAATGCTTATTACTCTTAGTCATCAGAGAAATGCACATCAAACCACCATGAAGTAAAATCTCACCCTGATCCAAATGGCTGTTATTAAAAAAAAAAAAATAATGCCGCCGGGCGGTGGTGGCGCACGCCTTTAATCCCAGCACTCGGGAGGCAGAGACAGGTGGATCTCTGTGAGTTCGAGGCCAGCCTGGTCTACGAAGTGAGTCCCAGGAAAGGCGCAAAGCTACACAGAGAAACCCTGTCTCGAAAAACCAAAAAAAAAAAAATAATAATAATAATGCCAATGATGACTTGAGGAACGAGGAACTGCTTTAAACTGCTGGTGGGAATGCACATTAGGAAAGCCACAAGGAAAGAAGTTACTCAAAAAAGCTGAAATACAACAACTGGAGCATAAAAATGGCATTCATATGGAGAGAAATGAATCAGTATGTCTAAACGTACTTCCATCTCTTCATTTATTGTAGCAGTGTTCACAACAGCCAAGAAAGGGAAAGAACTTAAGTGTCCATCAACTAGCGACTGGAGAAGGAAAAGGTGTTGCATCTATGCCATGGAAGACTACTCAGTCAGTAAAACAAATGGAATCTTTCCTTTGCAGCAGCATGGAGGAACCTGGAAAACATCACCTTAAATGAAATAATTAAAACACAAGAAGACAAATGCTGTCAATTTTCACGTGTGTGGAAGCTATATAAGCTAATTCTAGAGATGTAGTGTAGAAAACTGATCAGAGACTAAGAAGGGAAAAGAGGTTGGAAAACACAGAAGATTTTGGTTGTGATGAATGAAAATATAGCCAAATAAGGTGACAACTCAGAATAATATACTTAGCTATCTTTAAGAACAATTCATTTTAAATATCAAATACCCACAAAACATGGTTTTATAGGTACCTAATTACAAAGGTGTGATAAATGTTTGTAGTGATAGATATGTAATAACCCTGATTTGATCACTACTTTCAGCAAGCTTTTATCATACTCTATCCCCTAAATATTAATGATTATATATAAATTCAAATAAAAAACATTAAGAGTCATATAACTTACAGTAGAAATATCCTCTGACTGAAAATATAAGCTAGTGGTTGTATTTTCACTTAATAGTCTTCCCTGCCTTCAGATTGGTGCTTGTGATTGCCTTCATGTTATTTTCTAGGAGGAGATTAACTCTGTTATTGCAATTCAGTTTCAAATTATTTTGACGGGACATTTCTATGTACTCTGCCATGCTATAGGTATTATGCGAAAGATGTAAGAATAGTAACAATGACAGCCAAGAGCTGAGTGCTTGCCCTGTGCAAGACACCACTTAATCTTGAAACTTTGCAAGGTCTTTGAATTTGTCTAGCTCATAATTTTGTTGAGAATAGCATTATCTGAAATCACCAATATTTATCCATTTCCACAAACTGCCTTAAGCACAAGAAAGGTTGTGTACACTTTATAATACTCTTTTCTTCTGGAGGTAATTTTATTTTTATTCAAGTTGTCTGTACCTTAAGTTTATTATGTTTGCCTTTTAGACCATGTGTCCAAGAGTACTTCCCAAGAGAGAGTTAACTGGTACATATATTTTCTCTAAATATGACAACACTTTCTCTTACTTTGTAAAAATTATGCTATATAATTTTGAACAAAATAGAATCCTGAAAGTTCCTTATTTCTAGACTTCTTTTTACATATGTACTAGTTATGGGAAACCCCCATGACTTCATCTTTGTGTACTGAATTAGTCTTAGATGACACACATAATAATGGATCATCATCAGTTAGTGAAAGCAGAACATACTATCTAGTGATAATGATGGGATAAAAAGTTGAAGAGATTTGCAGTTATGCTGGTTAACGAAAATTGGAAAATAGGGTTTGATGAATGTGAAAATATTAAACAACTATATCAAAATAGCTTTGGTATACTTAAAAGAAGACCATTTCAGAATATTTATAAAATATTACAGTGTATCACTGACATTATTGTTTGTTTCCTAAAATCATCTTCAAACTACTTTAGCAAATCTTTCTGATGAATTACATCTGTGTGATCTCAGACTGATTCTGATCCCTGCTCTCTTCTACATGTGCTAAGCATCCACTGCACAGACAAAGGTCTGACCCTCTCAATCTGACTTAGTTCCAGAGGATCATTTGGGATAGATTCATAGTACAGTTTGACATTTTCCTCTGCTCAATCTTTGCTTCTTCTATTCTGTTCTGAAAATATTAACCCCCAAAGCAAGAGAAACCATCTATTGTCATAATGTGACTAAAGGAGGGTTTCTACATAGTATAAGGTAAATATTTCTAGAAAGTTAATTGTTTTATAAACTATTAAATGATTAAGCAATTAGCATAAATTTTAAAGATTTATTTTAGAAAATTTATTATTTTTGCAAAAATTTATGTGCCTGAGAAAAGTTCAGCAGCAAGAAGCATCAAGGAGGGGTCACCTTTACCTCAGTCTATGGAAGGTTGCGATCTACAATAAGATAGTTAGCTCACTGGGAAGTCTTAAAGGGTTTAGGCATGGGAGTGTATGCACAAGTGTTGCACAGTGAGAGAGCTGCAAGGGTCCTCAAGTGGAACCTTTTTGTCTTGATGGAACAATGGAAAGTTTTGTTTGGTTGAAGATATTCCTAACCCGATGCATATACTAATATTTTCAGATTGATGTATTTTCCTCTTTTTAAATAGATTAAATGGAAAAAGAGCAAAGTCTCATCTCTTATCCTTGTCTCCAGGGAGATAAGCTCATATTACTCCTACATAAACTCCATTGCAATCATTTTTATTTGTTGGAGATGCTTTCAGAGTTCCTTTGAAAGATAAAAAATAAAATGGCAATCTTTATCACTCCATTTACACAAAAGTCAGGACATTGTATTATGGGGTCCTTGATGTCAACCCCCTCACATAGTATTATTCCAGTATCTTTAGCTATTAGGACACAGAAATACCCTGATACATGTTGATAGTTTTAACATACTTGATTTTATGATGTTTAGTTGTTTAGTTCTTAACCCGTGGGTACTAGAATTATTTTATCATAAAAGTATTTCATTTAAATATTTTGCCAAATATTTTTAAATGAAATCAAAAAACAGAAATTTCAAAGAACTGTGCACATTCTGAAAATCCCATCTACAAGCCGGGCGGTGGTGGCGCACGCCTTTAATCCCAGCACTCGGGAGGCAGAGGCAGGCGGATCTTTGTGAGTTTGAGGCCATTTGGCCCACAGAGCGAGATCCAGGAAAGGTGCAAAGGTACACAGAGAAACCCTGTCTCAAAAACAAAAACAAAACAAAACAAAATCCCATCTACAGGGTAGAGACAACCATAATCTGGATGCCTGGGATTCTAATTGTCAGGGGAACATTAATAAGCCTCACTAGGAACTGCCCTTCACTCTAGCATGGCTTTCTCTCATGGAACGGCCTCTGGCCAAGAAGAAGGCTCTAAAGACCCAAGTCTTTGTTCTCTACTGAGACAACTTTTGGGTGTGGGGAGTGTGGGGTGTGTGCAGGTATGTGGGAGGTATGGGGGTGTGGGGTGTGGAGGTGTGGGGGAGATGTGGGTGTGTGTGGGAGATGTGGGAGGTATGGGGATGTGGGGGTGTTTGGGAGGCATGGGGGGTGTGGGGTGTATGTGTTGAATCTCACTTAAATTGAGATATTTAAATAGATTTAGTCTAAAGGAAGCAAAACTAAGGTTGATGTTATCACTGTGTTGATGATTTTAGTCAGCATTTTAAACATTTTGATCTATCATTTTTGTTTGAAAAAACTTACAATTTATTTGTTATTTTAAGTTTTAATTGTGCATTACCGAGAGAGAGAGAGAGAGAGAGAGAGAGAGAGAGAGAGAGAGAGAGAGAGAGACTCCTATATGTTCTTCTGTCAAACAGTGTGTACAATTCTCTTGGCACTTTTTATAATGTTGGAGTTTGAACCTGGGACCTTTTACATGCTAGCCAAGCACTCTACTACTAAGCCATACTTCCAGCCCTCTACATTTTTTTGCTGTGGCTGTAAAGTTTTTTTAAAGCATAAATTTTGAAAGTATTTTCTCCCACTCTGAAGTGTCATTTTAATTTTCTTAAGAATTTTTTCAAAGAAGTTTCACATCATTTCTAAAAAAACTTAAATATCTTAATTGCCTGATTCCTGCAGCACTATTCAAGGTACAGGTACAGTACAAGAGACCTCAGTGACTGCCAAAGGACAAGTGGATACATAATGTGGCACATAAAAACATTGTAGCACTACCTATCCCTTCAAAAGAAAAGTCTGTGACAACTTGGATGACCTGGAAGACAGAGCATGACTGAAATAAGCCAGGTGCAGCAGAACATTGGTGTGTGGATGATAAAGAGGACAGATATCCGGGGTAGAGAAAACAGTGGTTACCAGAGGTAAGAGGTAAGAGGAGGAAGAGTGGGAAGGAGTGAACTAAAGAGCACTAGGTTCCAGTGAGAAGGGATAAGTCTTCGACCTCTATTGCCCAGGAGGTGACCATTAATAATAACGAATACTGCACATTTCAAAATTGGTAAAAGAATACATTTGCTTCTAATTACAAAAGCTTACCTGAAGTGGTAAACATGCTATTTGATTTGATGTAAAATATTTTATAATATATACATATTATTAAAGGATCACACTATATCCCATAGAATTAATGGAATTAGTAATTTGTCAATTAATTTTTTTAAATCTAAAAACTGGATAGATTTTTCATTATACTAACTATATAGCAGTCTACTGTCACTGCAGGTAGGTCATAAAAATGTGCAAAATGATTATATTTATTTGGTGAAATAACTTATAAGAGACAAGACAACTTATTTCTTTTTTAAATTTTTTAAAAATTATTTATTTATTTTACATCCTGACAGCAGTTTCCTCTCCTTCCTCTCTTCCTAGTCCTTCCCCTAACCCCCTCTGCTCCCACCCTCCAATTCACTTCTCCTCCATTTCTGTTCAGAAAAGGGCAGGTCTCCCATGAGTATCAACAATCATGACATATCAAGTTGCAGTAAGACTAAGCACCTCCCCTTGTATTAAGGCTGGGCAAGGAGACCCAGTATGAGGAGTAGGGTCCCAAAGACCATCAAAAGACTTAGAGACAGTCCCTGTTCCCACTGTTAGGAGTTTCACAAGACGGCTAAGCTACACAGCTGTCACATATATGCAGAGGGCTTAGGTCAGTCCCAAGCAGGCTCCCTGGTTGTTAGTTCAGTCTCTGTGAGCCCCTATGAGCCCAGGTTAATTGGTTCTGTGGGTTTTATTGTGGTATCCTTAACCCCTCTGGCTCCTACAATCATTTTTTTTATTTCTTAACCCTCACATGAATTTCTTGAACAAATCATAAAACAAAAGATTTTTTAAATTTTTTTCAGTCTTTCATAAACTGAAATGAGTATTTACTGAAATTCTAATACCACTAGTTTTAAGATACTTTCACTGTAGTTGACATTTCAGGTGTTTTGTTTTGTTTTTTTCATCCTTAAGCAGAAATGAGACTTGATCTGACATGTGATGGAGAAATGAATGAAAATTCAGAATATCTTGTCCCAGATATATGACATGATTCAAAAGTAGGAAAATATGGTAATAAACTTAACAGAATCCATCACGAAAGAAAGCAGGCAGGACCAAGAGACAACATCCAAAGTCCTGGCAGCTCATGAGCAGGAGGTGGTCTTGGAGAACAATGCAGATGTTGTTGAACTTGAGTTTGTGCCCAGCTTTGCTGATCAGTAATCAGAGTATGTCTTACCGTCTCTCCCCTTTTGTGAGTAGAGAATCTTAGAAATTGATTCTGGGGAGGAATGATGAAATTACAAACCCATTGGTTTGACATTTCCAGACAGAAGGCTCTATGGATCTAACAAAGTCCACTGGCTTCCATTCAGAGGAATGAGATGCATATTCCCATTGACAACAGCAAACCCCAACAAAGATTATTTTTACAAGTTTTTATGGTAGAAAATTTGCAGCACATAGAAGAGAACAAAAGGCACAATGGGCAGCTGTGCTCTCATCAGCAGGTTATTATGATGGTAGCAAGGGATGCCTAGTCCCTGGCATGGTGCCTGCATCAGCTTTCTTTATAATAGCGTTGGGTATTATACTGGCTGGGTTCGTGTTTCAACATGACATCAGCTTGAGTCATCAAAGGAAGGGGCCTCAGTTGAGGAAATGCCTCTGTGAGACCCAGCTGTAAGGTATTTTCTCATGTAGTGATCAATGTGGGAGGGCCCAGTCCATGATGGGTGGTGTCATCCCTTGGCTGCCAGTCCTGGGTTCTATAAGAAGCAGGCTGAGCAAGCCACAGAGAGCAAGCCAGTGAGCAGCACCCCCCCGCCCCCGCCTCCCATGGCCTCTGCATCAGCTCCTGCCTCCAGGATCCTGCCCTGTTTGAGTTCCTGTCCTGAATTCCTTTAGTGATGAACAGCAATGCTGAAGTGTAAGCCTAATAAACCCTTTCCTCCCCAACTTGTTTTTGGTCATAGTGTTTTATCATAGCAATAGAAACCCTAGCTAAGACAGGTAACAAATCAGAGATATGTTTTTAGCTAAGAACAGATGATTATATAGCTAGTATCCGATGATGTTTTCTAAAGAAATCAATTAATTGATAAATGAATCATTCTCCATTAATCCAACTCATTTAACTTCCCAGAAACTGAGTCTTCCTTTGAGAAAAGATGAATATTGTGAGGTGAATGCATACTAGGAAATTATTCAGAGAACTCTATCCCCTGGAAACATGTTCAAGGGCTAGCACTTCAGAGAAAAATCAGGCTATTTTTCTGAATTCTTGTTAAGAGAGAAAACCATATTAATGGAAGCTCCTAAGGGGAGTAAGGAGCAAGGAACACTGCTGGGTGCTCATTGCTGGCGAAATTAAAATGATCAGACCTGAGTTTCCTGTGATATCCTGCTGCTTGGACATCACCCTGCACCTTAAGACATGGTACATGTGTGAGCTGAAAGCATTAAAAGTATGTTTTTTTTTTTGTTTTTGTAGAAAGGCTAGATCCAAATCAATGCAATTTAATCTCTTTTGGTGGTGGATCTCTGGTCTTAAAAATCTCTTGAGGTGCTCGCTTCTGCAGCACATTTGCTAAAATCGGAACAGAGAAGATTAGCATGGCACCTGTAAAAGGATGGCATGAAAATTTGTGAAGTGGATCGTGTGGGTATCGTTCCACAGGACCAGTAGTCCCTTCACCAGTTTCAGCAGGTTCTAGATGGAGTAGATGCTAGGGTGGGTCAACCAAAGGCCCAACTGTGGGCCCGGATGGTAGCCAAGCCGGTGAGTCCAGGCCCCTGTGGCTACCCACCTTGGTCGCAGGGGTGGGGTCAGCTCTTGTGAATTCATGCCCTCAGTGTCAGTTCATCCTGGCCTGTGGTGAGGGGTGGGGGCCATCTCTCCAGCATGCTGGCACCAGCTCTCTTGCTGTAGTGTCCAGTGAGAGGCAAGACAGTGGCAGCCACAGGTTATGCCCCAGAGGAGTTCCAGTGAGGATCCAGTGATGATGGTGTACCAGAAACCAGAGGCCTTGACCCAGACCAGTGACTCACTGCAATAAACATTTGCCAGTAAAACTGATGGGACAAAGGGGTGTACTGTATGGCAAACTGAAGTCTTCATTGCCAGCAGGATGAATGAAGAGGTGTTGGAGAAGCAGGAAAGAAGGAGAAACAAAGAGGATTTTATGTTGAAGTGTTTTTTGCTTTTGCTTTTGCTTTTGTTCACTTGCTTGCATCCTTTGATTTGTTTCCTTATGTGGGGGGGCGTGGCACGGATGAGGGGAGGATATGGGGGGACTGGGAGGGGTGCATGATGTGAAACTCCCAAAAAGTCAATAAAGAAGTTAAAAAAAATTACACTTAAAAAATTATGTGAAGTGTTCCAGTTCCATGTTTTGGCCACCATAAGTCCAGCCTCCAACTCAGGTGGAGACCCCCTGCTCAACCACTGACCAGAAAGGAAACAGAAAACAAGGAACAAAATGCCCATCCAACAAAGACAAACCCCAGAAATTGGCACCAGGACCTATAATCACTCCAAACCCAGATGTCTAGACACCAGCATAAGAACACAAACACCATAAGAACAAAGTCAATAAGAACATATTACACACAGGAAAAAATATTAAAAGCTGCAAGGGAAAACGAGCAAGTAACAAATAAATGTAGTTAGAATTACATCTGACTTCTCAATGTAGACTCTAAAAGCCAGAGGGCCTGGACAGATGTGCTGCAAACTCTGAGAGACCACAGTTGCCAGCCCAGACTACTATACCCTGCAAAACTTTCAATTGACATGGAGAATATAAGATATGCCATGATAAAGTCAAATTTAAACAGTATCTATCCACAAAGCCAACCCTACAGTGTTGCACAAATCCTAATTGGTCTTAATAATGAATAATGGGAGTCAGATATTAGGGGGAGTGCTGAAAGATCAGAGAAGCAGAGTCAGCCACTAGGGTTCTTACCTCTAAGGAATCCTCAGCCTGGAAGGAGGCTGAGCTCCTGTCTCCATTTGCCTAATATTCCTTTCTCCACCCAACCACATTACTTCCTGTCTCCACTTCCTGAGTACTGAGATTAAAGGTGTATGCCACCACTGCCTGGCCTCTATGGCTAACTAGTGGCTTAGCTTTGCACTTGGATCTTCAGGCAAGCTTTATTTGTTAGGTCACAAACAAAATATCACCACACCACAGACGGTGATAGAAGGAAAACTCCAATCCAGGGAAGTTAACTATACTCATATAAACACAAGCAATAGATAATCTTCTGCCAACAAAACCAAAAGAAGGGAAACACAAACACACACAAACACACACACACACACACACACACACAATATCAACAACAACAACAACTACAAAGAAATGACAGGAATTAAAAATCATTGGTCATTGATACCTCTCAATATCAATGGACTCATTTCCCCAATAAAAAGACACAAACAGAATAGATGTGAAAACAGGATCCATCCTTCCGTTGCATACAACAGTCACATCTCAACATCAAAGATAAATATTACCTCAGAGTAAAGGTAAGCAAATAGCCCCTAGAAGCAAGCTGATAAAGCCATTCTAATATTTAACAAAATAGACTTCAAACCAAAAATAATCAAAAGAGATGAAGAAGGACACTTCATACTCATCAAAGAAAAAAATCTACCAAGATGACATTCAATTCAAAACATCTATTTCCCAAATGCAAGGGCACCCATATTTTTAAAAGAACCATTACTAAAGTTTAAATCACACATTGACCCTCACATATTGATAGTGGGAGACTTCAATGCCCTGCTCCCAACAAAGGATAGGTCATCCAGACCAAAACTAAATAGAGAAATATTGGAGCTTAAAGATATTATAAAACAAAAGGACCTAGTACATATCTACAGGACATTTCAGCCAAACACAAAAGAATATACCTTCTTCTCCACACCCCAAGGAGCTTTCTTTAAAACTGACCATACTTATCACAAAGCAAGTCTCAACAGATCCAATCAGACCTGCATCCTATCAGACCACCATGGATCAAAGCTTAATTTCAAGAACAGAAACAACAGAAAGCTTACAAGTTCATGGAAACTGAAAAACTCTCTACTGAATGAAAACCGGGTCAAGATAGAAATAAAGAAAGAAATTAAACACTTCCTAAAATTCAGTGAAAATGAATGTACAACATACCAGACTTACAGGACACAGTGAAAGTTGTGCTAAGAGAAAAGTTCATAGCACTAAGTGCCTGCATAAAGAATTTGGAGAAATCTCATACTAGCAACTTAACAGCACACCTCAAAGCTGAGGCTCTAGAACAAAAGGAAGCAAGCTCACCCAAGAGGAGTAGATGGCAGGAAATAATCAAACTGAGGGCTGAGATCAATCAAATCAATAAAAAATACAAAGAATCAATAAAACAAAGAGTTGGTTCTTTGAAAAAAATCAAGAAGATAGACAAACCTTTGTCCAAACTAACTAAAAGACAGAAAGAGAATACCAATTAACAAAATCAGAAATGAAAAGGGGAGCATAACAATAGATACCAAGGAAATCCAAACAATCATTACATCATCCCTTAAAAACTTGTACTCCACATAACTGGAAAATCTAAAGGAAATAGATAATTTTTTTCAATAGATACCACTTCCCAAAGTTAAATCAAGATCAATTAAACAACTTAAATAGACTTACAATCCATAAGGAAATAAAATCAATCACTAATATTCTCCCCACCAAAAAAGCCCAGGGACAGATGGTTTTAGCGCAGAATTCTACCAGACTTTCAATTAAGAGTTAATGCTAATACTCCTCAAATTATTCTACAAAGTAGACGCAGAAGGAACATTGCCACATTCATTTTTATGAGGCTACCATTACCCTGATACCCAAAACCATACAAAGATTCAACAAAGAAAGAGAATTACAGAACAATCTCCCTTGTGAACATTTATGCAAAAATGCTTAACAAAGTACTTGCAAACTGAATCCAAAAACATATCAAAATGATCATCCACCATTACCAAACAGGCTTCATCCCAGGGATGCAGGGATGGTTCACCATATGAAAATCTGTTAATGTAATCCACCATTATAAACAAACTGAAAGAAAAAAAAAGACACATGATCATCTCATTAGATGCCCAAAAAGTCTTTGACAAAAATCCAGCACTCCTTCATGATAAAAGTATTGGAGAGATTATGGTTATAAGGGGCAAACCTAAACATAATAAAGACAATTTATAGCAAGCCCATACCCAACACCAAATTAAATGGAGGGAAACTCAAAGCAATTCCACTAAAACCAGAAACAAAATAAGGTTGTCCACTCTCTCCATATCTATTCAATACAGTACCTGAAGTTCTAGCTAGAGCAATAAGACAATTGGAGGAGAACAAGGGAATACAAATTGGGAAGGAAGAAGTCAAAAGTATCATTATTTGCAGATGATATCATAGTACAAATAAACTACCCCCAAAATTCTATTAGGGAACTCCTACAGCTGATAAACACCTTCTGGGAAGTGGTTGGATACAAGATTAACTTAAAAAGAAAAACCAAAAACCAAAAAACAAAAACAAACAAAAAATCCAAACCCAGTAGTTCTCCTATATACAAAGAGCAAATGGAGTGACAAAGAAATCAGGGAAACAACACCCTCCACAATAGCCACAAACAATATAAAATATCTTGGGGTAACCCTAATCAAGTAAGCTAAAAACTTGTATGAAAAAAAACTTTAGGTCTTTGAAGAAAGAAATTGAAGAAGATATAAAAGATGGAGCAATCCTCCATGCTCATGGATTGGTGAGATAAACATAGTAAAAATGGCCATCCTAACAAAAGCAATCTACAGATTCAATGCAATCCTCATCAAAATTCCAACACAATTCTGTACACACATTGACATATGTAGAAGAATGCAAACAAATCCATATTTATCACCCTGCACAAAACTCAAGTCCAAGTAGATCAAAGACCTTAACATAAAACCAGATATGCTGAACTTAATAGAAGAGAAAGTGGGGAACAGCCTTGAATGAATTGGCACAAGAGACAACTTTCTGAAAAGAACACCAATAGAGCAGTCACTAAGATCTACAATTAATAAATATGACCTCGTGAAACTGAAAAGTTTCTGTAAGGCAAAGGACTGCAACATTGGGACAAAGTTGCAGCCTACAGAATGGGAAAAGATTTTTACCAACTCTATATCTAACAGAGCTGATTTCCACAATATATAAAGAACTCAAGAAACTAGACAACAAACCAAATAAATAAATAAAAAATGGGGTATAGATCTAAACAGAGAATTCTCAATAGGGGAATCTCAAATGACTTAGAAACATTTAAAGAAATGTTCCACATCATTAGTTATCAGGGAAATGCAAATCAAAACTACTCTGAGATTTCTTCTTACACCTGGCAGAATGGCTAAGATCACAAATACAAATGACAGCTTATGCTGGAGAGGAGATTAAAGGCATGTGTATCCAATGCTGGCTGTATCCCTGAACACACAGAGACTTACCTAGCTCTGTCTACCAAGTGCTGTGATCACAAGCGTACACCACCACGGCCCTGCTTTCCTATGGCTTGCTAATAGCTCTGACCCCCAGGCAACTTTATTTATTAACATACAAATAACATTTTGGTACAAAAGAAAATATCAACGTATTTCCTCTTTTCTATTTTAATAAAAAGAAAAAAGGAAAACGCTTATAACTAACATAAGAAAAACTATATACAGAAGTACAATAACTGTATACAATATATACAAGTAATAAATACCTAAATAATGTCTAGTCTATTTGTATTTAACAAATTCAGAGAAAATAATTCTATTATCTATCCTATTCTATCTAATTCACTTTCTATCCTAATTAATGTGGAACAAGGGGAACACTCCTTCATTACTGGTGGAGTACAAACCTGTGCAGCCTGTATGGAAATCAATATGGCAGTTCCTTAGAAAATTCAGAATCAGTCTTCCTCAAGACCCAGCTATACCACTCTTGGGCATATACCCAAAGGATGCTCCATCCTACCACAAGGACACTTGCTCAACTATGTTCATAGCAGCTTGGTTCATAATAGCCAGAAACTGGAAACAACCTAGATGTTCCTCAACCAAAGAGTGGACAATAAAAATGTGGTACATTTACACAATAGAGTATTACTCAACAGTTTAAAAAAATGATATGAAATTTGCAGGCAAATGGATGGAACTAGAAAAAAATCACCCTGAGTGAGGCAACTCACACTCATAAATGCAAACATGATATGTACTCACTTATAAGTGAATATTATCTGTTAAGTAAAGGATGATCACACAACAGTCCACAAACCCAGAGGGGGTAAGTAACAAGGAAGGCTCAAGGTGGGTACACATTGATCTCCCTGGGAAGGGGAAGTAGAACAGATTTTGTGGGTGGACTGGGAGCAGGTGGGGGTGGAGACAGGCAGATCAGGTAGGAGAGTGAGGGACAAAGGCAGAGAGTACAGGGACAACTGGAATTTGGGGGCATTAGTTGGGCGATGTGGAGACCTAATGCGTTGGAAATTTCCTGGACCTAGAAGGGCAACCCTAGTGAGGACTCCTGGCAATGGATATGGAGCCTGAACTGACTGTCTTCCCTAACAAGGCAAGGCTGCCAGTGGTGGGACTGGGTCACCAACCCAGACATAAAACCTTAGACCTACAACCTATTCTGCCTGCAAGATGTGCTGTAACAATGGTTGCTCAGAGCTTGTGGGAGTGGCCAATCAATGACTGTCTAATTTGAGGCCCACATCAGGAGAGGGAGCCCATGGCTGAGGCTGCCTGGATAGCCAGGAACTGGAAAACCGGAAGCTAGATGGTCCAGAGACCCAAACAAGACTCGCAAAAAAAAAAAAAGTTGATGAAATAATTCCTAATAATATTGTTATACTCATAGATTGGAGCCTAACTCAAATACCATCAGAGAGGCTTCCTCCAGCAGTGAATGTGAGTCAATGCAGAAACATACAGCCAAACATTAGGCTGAGTTTGGAGAAACCTACAGAAGACGGGGAGAAAGGATTCTAAGAGCCAGAGGGGTCGCATAACCCCTGCTCACCCTGACACAGGCTGGAAAATCCCATCAGCCCTCCTTCCCCCAGCCCTACCTGCACTGAGAAAATTCTGACCAAAAGAATAGTGCCAAAGCCCAGTTCCCCTTTTCTGGCAGCCAATACAACCCACCTTTCTGACATGGTCACCTCACCCAAATGGGTGCCCAGGGGCTTAGCTTTTGACCATACTTGGATACAGTCCTAGCTCCTGGCTGGCATGTCATCACGCCTCACCTAAGGTCCTTAAAACCGTGCCTTACCCCAGGCACACTACTTCTCTGGCCCTGTTCTTTGGGACCTATGAACCCACCTGGGAGCAACACGCCCAATAAACTTGAATTTATCTGCTTTTAATCTGGTCTGATCTGCCTTTTGCATAAGCAGAAAGTGGAAAGAGGAAACCAGGAGAACATGGCTCACAGAGTTAACTAAGCGGGGCTCACAGAGAAGCAGCAGCAGGCATGGAGCCTGCGAACGTCTACACTAGGCCCTCTGCATACAGGTTGTAGTTGTCTAGCTGGGGTTGTCCTGGGACTCCTATCAGTGTGAGTGGAGGTGTCTCTGACTCCTGACTGCTCTTGGGACCCTATTCCTCCTGCTGGGTTGCCTGGCCCTGCCCAGACACGGGGTTTTGTGCCTAGTCTTAGTGTAACTTGCTATGCCATGTTTGACTGACATCCCTGGAAGGCCTGCTCTTTTCTGAAGAGAAACAGAGAAGCAGTGGATCTGGAGGAGAGGGGAGGTGTATGCAGGGGACTGGGAGGAGTTGTGGGGGTAGAGTGGGGATACTGTTGTTGGAATGTGTTGTATGAGAGAATAAATAAAAAGAAAAAAGAAAAAAGTCTCTTGCAAACAGAAATGTATGTAAACACACATTTACTGTGGACATACAAACCTAACATAAATTTAGTGTATCCTAATTTTTCCCATTTCTTCCCCAAATGCTAGAGACCTAGCTTTATTGATCTATAACTGCTGTGGATATCGCTCTGTATAAATAAAATGCTGATTGGCCAGTAGCCAGGTAGAAAGTATAGGCGGGACAAGCAGAGAAGAGAATTCTGGGAAGTGGAAGGCTGAGGCAGAGAGATGCTGTCAGCCGCCACCATGAGAAGATGTTAAGGTACCAGTAAGCCATGAGCCACGTGGCAACTTATAGACTAATAGACATGGGTTAATTTAAGATAGAAGAACTAGATAACAAGAAGCCTGCCACGGCCATACAGTTTGTAAGCAATATAAGTCTCTGTGTTTACTTGGTTGGGTCTGAGCGGCTGTGGGACTGGTGGGTGAGAGAGATTTGTCCTGACTGTGGGCCAAGCAGGACCAGAAAAACTCCAGCTACATATAACCACGTGGGAAACTTTACAGTCCAATGCACAGCAGTTGCAACTGTCTGAAACCAGAATCTCTGAAGTGTCAGCTGGAATGCAGCTTTGTCAGTAATCTAGTTTACTCCACACTGGACATTTAAGTGTTTAAAATATGGCTTTCTTAAGAACACTATCCACATTACTTAAAAGATTGAGCCTATATTTACTTAAAAGATATAATTTCTCCTAAGACAAATGCTAATATTAGGAAGCAATTACAATTAGGATGGACAATAAGTATTCAGAACAAACAAAATACCTGCTTGTGGGGAATCGGTAGCAGAAATGAGGATGAGACAAGGGCAAGCTCAGATGGAGCTATTTGATCTGCCTCTTTGTACACTCAAGGTAATGAACAAAATATTGTAATGCCTAAATTCATAGAATTTGGTTATGAAATGTTCATACGGGTAGCAGTATTATTTTAACTCTGATAATATAATTAAATTCGACCCAGCTCTATTTCAATGAAAGAAAAGTTACATTTTCTTTTAATAACTTTAGATGCTGAATTCTCTGTCTCTGATGGAACAATCTAGGGTATTAAGAAGACATACCAATTTGCATGGGAAAAATCAAAATAATTATAGAATCTTTATATAGGCTACTGCTTACCAATACTCTACCCACAGTTATATGCAGCAATAAATATCCTAGAAACTCTACTGCACACAGCTATATATAGAATTAGAATACTAGTCTCCAATTCTTTGTAATACTTTCATTCCAACAATTTACTGGTTATAGTGTTTTAAATCCTGATGATTCTTGTAGTAAAGTAGCTGATAGTAGATCTAAACTGCTTTCATAGGAGATAAGATAGATATCACAACGACATTAACAACTTAAAATATGTATGATGTATTTCACATCAATTTTATAATGACAAAAGTCATGCTGTGACACACACATGTGCGCGCACACACACACACACATGCACACACATACACAAACATATGGGATTGTTGAATCTTCGTGAGCAGAATAATCAAAGAAGGAAGTAACATGACTTGGTTCAAAATGATTGAAGCCTCAGAAATGGGGAAACCAAATTCAGGGCAAACTCTGAGGCCAAAGACACAAGAGCCACCAAAAGGCATTTGGTAGGAATTATAGACTCCAAGAATCCAGAGAAACTGGGAGTCTGGAAGGAAGGGAAGCTCTGCACTGCTGCTTTGCCTGCCCACTGGGATTCTGGCCCATTCAATGGCGTCCACCAACATCTAGAATAATTTCTGGAGCCATAGACATACCTGGACCCCATGGTTTACCAATTTTCCCAAAATCCTGCAGTTCAGTCAAATTAAACATCGGTTTCCATTGTCCATTTTAAATGCTAAGAAACTACAGTACTGTTTTGACACCGGGTGTTTATTATCAAATGAATATTTTGTGGCTATCATCTTTCAGTTTGATTTTTGTATTTTTTTTGGTCCAGTAAAGTGAATGATATATTTTAATGCTTTGTCATAGCATGCCGCATGCACTCTCAAGATAAATGAGTCTATTTTGACTGGGTACTTGCTTACTATACTATTCCAAAGTCTGACATTTCCTTATGCCAAATCTTATCAGTCCTGTGTTTTCTACTTTTAGGACAATGCTCTGGGATTAAGTCAGTATCAAGAGATTTATGTGCTAGGACATACTACTGTAATTTTTCCTTACTCTCTTGTGGCAAAACACTTAAATTCTTATATGTTCCCAGAAATACTTTTGTATCCCAGACTTAGATTATTCTTTAAGAGTTTTTTAAGTACACTAATGACATTTTAAAAAGGTGTAACTTTATTGATTGACAATCTCATTCCTATCATACACTACACTCCCACACCTGTGGAGTGACTACTAAAATCAAATATTCTATTGCTTTCTCTGTTGATTTAGGCATCATATTGCTTCATTTTGATTTTTGTGGAATTATAATATATTTAAATTAAATTCTCAGTAGAGACATTCTTTCCTTTTTAATGGTTCCCTCTACATTTTACTGTCTGATATGGTATTTTTAATTTCAGTACAAATCTTCAATTTATTTCATGACATTCACATATGAATCTCCTTTTATTTTTGATCTGGGTTGTGCTAGAGCAGATATAATTTAAAGAGTTTCCATATTTCCAGTGATGTACTCTTTCCATGCACAAATTTTAGCTAGGTCACTTAATCATTGACTTCCTATGACAATTAGAGTGGAAGTCCCATAAAGTTAAGGTAGTTGTATCTTGTTTTATGTTGCATTAGTGTAGACCTAGCCCACAAACATGGTGTAGGAGCCATGGACCCTGGAGGAGAACATCCTAGTGCCACTTCCCTAGCAGGTATAATTTCTAACTATATTTTAAATACTTACCTTCATACCCAAAGGTAAGAACAGATTTTACCTCTCCTCAAGGAAGCTAGTTCCTGCAACAGGCAGAGGCCTGTTATTGAAAGATTCAACTGACCAAAATGCAGAGAAAAACTGATGGTGCATGAACAAAAGAGGAGAGTGTAAGAACCAGAGAACCAGGAGATCTTCTGCAAGTTAGTGCTCCTTATATTTGACAGGAAAGCAATATATATATATATGTGTGTGTGTGTGTGTGTGTGTGTGTGTGTGTGTGTGTTGAATCTACATGGCTTTGTGGCTAACTGGATATGCAGCACTTAAGGATGCCTTCCAGACTTCTGGTACTATAATATATCATGACAGAGAAAAGTGGGAAGAAATAACATCTTAAATATTAAACCATCCTTGCATACACACACACACACACACACACACACATAAAATTCTGTTTAACCATTACAATTAATACACTGTTTGCTTGACACATTTATGTTATTAACTAAAATCTTAACATCTATCATGTCTGTTTCTCACCCATAACAGCTGAATTGCAGTATGGTCTCCTGGAGACCCTCTCATTGGTGAACCAGAGAAAGGCGCACAAGTGTGCTGTGACCCATGGTTCCAAAATGTCAGACTAGGTTGTTAAGGAAACAAGTTCCCTAGTCCCCATCTGCCCAGGAACTGGCCAAAGAGTGCAGATGTTTTTCATTGTTTCAGAAATGCTACAAGAGCTGACTTTCTAAAAAAAAAATCCATCCTGAACACTAGTTGGATAACTTTAGTAAAGTCCAGGATTGTTAAAACAATTTGTTTCCAAAAGGTCTTCATTCTCTTCAAAATGCAACTAAAACTTAGCTTTCTATTATTAGCCTTGTAATAAGGTTTCAATTTAGCCTTTCTCTGCTTGTTCTTCTTGACCTCTAACCCTTGCTACTCAAGTGAGAACACTTAACTGGTATTACTGACTTCATCAGAAAGCTAATTAAAACAATAGGATTTCAGGCCTCATTCTGCATCTGCTAAATCATAAATCTGCATTTTATACAAGAGCTCCAGGAGATGATATGCATCTTACAACTAGAGAAGCAAGAGTCTCAAGGACAGTTCATGTGACACCCACTCACTTTTCATCCACCTGCCAATTGTATCCCTTAATAAGTATCTGGATATTTATAAATTTATTTTTACATCATATTTTAGTTGGTTATATATAATGCAAGAAATTATTGATTTTAAATTATTTTAACTTATTGAGATAGTTCATTTATCTCACAGAATTTACTTGAATTGTAGCTATTCTTCCTGTATAATAATATAATTTATACACAAAGAAATAATTTTGTCTTCTAAATTGTTTTCTATGTGTGTGTGTGTGTGTGTGTGTGTGTGTGTGTTGTCTTTACTTTCCACTTTGAGATAGTTAATATATCAAACTTCTGAAGTCTAACTCTATTTAGATGCTCTTGAAGAAATGATTTCTGTCTGAACTTTGAATGTTCACAGCAAAGATAATGCTCAACAAACATCAATTGATTAAATGAATTCTCTATCTCTATTGTTGCAGAATATTCATTTACACTGTGTGAAGATGTGTCACTCTGTTTGGTTTAATAAAGATCTAATGGCCAATTGCTAGGCAGGAAGAGGTTAGGCAGGACTTCTAGGGGCAGAGAAGTCTCAGGGAAGAAGAAAGGTGGGGTTGCCAACCAGATGCAGAGGAAGCAGTAGATGCAGAAGAAAGGTGAAAGCCACAAGTCATGTGGCAACACATAGATTAATAGAAATGGGTTAATTTATAAGAGCTAGTGTGACAAGCCTAAGCTATAGACAGAGATTTCATATTAATAATACATCTCTGTGTGGTTACTTGGAAGCTGGTGGTAGCAAGAAAGCCTGCTACACATGGGGCCCCATTTGGGGGCTCAAATATCCAGACATAGGGCCTGAGAAAGGTAAAAAAAAATTTCTGGACAGTGAGCTAGATGTAGCTTCCTAGTTCTGCAGTCTGTCAGGCAGGCTGGTACTTGGTGGCTTACAGAGACTCAGCTGCCAGCTAAGCTGAGTCATGTGGTGCCTGACATAGCAGTTCAAGATTTGTTTTATGTGGTCAGAAAATGCTTCAAATGCTCAGTAAAGACAGATCCAGTTGGATAAAAACCTCTAAACATGTTACAATGTGCTTACAAAATATGCATAGATTTAAATTATAAAAGAAAACAGGTATATATGGTCATAGAAAAAATAGTTTATAATCAGATAAAGCCTTTACACAGATAATAAAATAATATAAAAAGGATAAGCCACACAAAGTTGGAAAATACAGAGAGTCTGAATCCTATGTGATGTCTTGTTCACTTCGAATTTTTTAATTCCTGATGAGTAAACAACAGCAGCTGAGAGACATGGGGCTGTAAGAGGGACTGTTGAATTAAACCAGCCTACACACTTTAGGAATGCCTTAACATTAAAATGGAAGGCAGAAAATGTATTGCTTTGGAAAGAGGTTATGCTTTTGTTTCTACAGAAAATAAAAGGCTGTGGATTCATTCAAGATTGATAGAGATCAGGTTTGATCAGGGGAGATGCCCTGAAAGTCCTGGCTACAGACATAAAGAAATAAACCCAGAAAAACTATAAGACAGGTGACATTTTACCTGCTTACATAAAACAAAAACTCATCTTTGGCTGACTTGTGTACAATGCCCAGTCCATACTTCTGATGATGTAGATATGTATGTTACCTATGAAAGTTTGTGTGTTTTTAGAGCAAGGAGACCAGACATCTATGAAAATGGGTGGCCCAGGTGATCCAGCCTTTCAGAGTGCCTCTGTGGCAGTTTAGCAGAGTTCTACATCCAGAAGAGCTTAAGGCTGCTGGCTGAGATGATCCAGCCTCACAGACTGTTTTAGCCAAGACTACAGATAAGTGTTGCACTTTGCTATTGCACAGAGACCGGACTACAAATGTTATGGCTAGTTTTCCCAGGACTTGACAATTATCTCAATTTTCTAAGGGTCCCCAAAGATGTTATCACTCCCAGACAACACAAAGCAGTCTAGAGAACCTGATACCCATACTTCCAAGAGGTGGGGCATGTGGTTTTTGGTTGGTCAGTGGGATGTGAATGCTTGTTATCATTTAGAGGGCTTGTTATCATTTAGACCAATTGTTACTGGTCATGGTCAGGAAGAAAGCTAAACAAAGGAGATTAGATTCAAGGATCTCTTTCTAAAGGTAAAAAGAGGGATATAGCATAGAAATGATAGGGTAAAGGGGTGGATTGTTGATTCTACTTTTGGACAACCACTAGCCTCAAATATTTTACATTGGTATGTATTTTGTATATAAGTACAAATTTAAGGTTACTTTTGCTATACTGCATGTATATTTCTACTCTTGTTTAAGGTATTGTACCTATGCAGCTCATTTAAAAATGTAAAGTTTTAATCCATGAAAGCTATTTAGGATAATAAAGAAAAACAGGTTAGTAGTTAGTCATCTATAACAATCAGATTTATAGTCATGTTAGGTTTGTTTTCAAGGTCATACACAGTTTAGATAGATAGGTGATCTTCAAACACTTCAAAGACCTACAAAATATGGCATTTAAAATGTTATAATAACATAAAGCTCTTCATGACAATGAGACAAGTCTGCTCCTGGCAGCACCAATATACTTCAAAAAAGGATGACGGGCATCAAAGAAACTCCACATGGAGTTTGCCTTCTTTGTGTCAAAAGTTAGCCATTTGGGCAAGAAACTGCCCTTGCCTTGACTGCTAACAGTATGCTGTCCAAGCTGGACAGACAGGACACAAAAGAAAGTGACTGCTAAACTTTGCCAAGACAGGGTAGGACAGTCTTTCAAAAATTCCTGCTTCACAGAAGTCTGTTAGATATTCTAGGCCTGTAGGCTGAAGATGGATGCCCCAATGTTGCAGACGAACCTTGGTGTGAGTGTCCAGGCAGCCAGATGTCTCTGTTGTTTCTTAGTTTTGGAAGTTACTTGTTCTGCACTTCTTGTTTACTCAGGTAATATGTCCTTCTTGGGTCTTTGATGGGGTTGAAGACTAGCTAGTTAAAATTAAAATTTCCCTTAGTCATGACAAAAAGTAAATTAGGTACAAAACTTTGGAGTCATCAAGAGAGGATAGATAATGGAGTATTTTTCTCTGAATTTGCCAAATACAAAAGGACTAAACATTGTGAATGTATTCTTACCTGATAATTCCTATTGTTTATAGTTTTATTATGTTAGTTAAAACCTTTCCTTTTTATTTAGATAAAAAGGGGGAAATGTTGCAGAATATTCCTTTACACTATGTGAAGATGTCACTGTGATTGGTTTAATAAAGAGCTGAATGGTCAATACCTAGGCAGGAAAAGGTTATGCAGGACTTCTGGGGACAGAAATGTCTTGGAGAAGAGGAAAGGTAGGGTTGCCAGGTAGATACGGAGGAAACAGGACTTGCTGGAATAGTGGTAAAAGCCACAAACCATGTGACAACAGGTGGTTTAATGAAAATGGGTTAAGTTATAAGAGCTAGTATGACAAGCCTAAGCTGTAGGCAGAGCTTTCATAATAGAGAGAGACAACAGAGGGAGAGACAGTGAGATCTCCACGATTCCAGAATTCCCAGCCCTTATTGAAGCAATCACGGTGTTTCAGCTGAGTTAATACCAATGCACCATAATAATAGTGATTCTGTTCTGAATTTCATAAGTGGCATGTCTAAAACATACCTGAATTCCTTGGGCCAAAACTTTCCTTGTAGTGGTGTTTATATTTTTGCTATGGGACAGAAAACAAAAGCTCTGACCAGTGTTTGAAGGTAAACAACACAGTGTAACACAGTCAAACCTTTAGACAACCCCGAAGTGCCAATTATTTGTGATATTAATTACAGTAGCCACGTGACTCCAGCAAGTGACTCAGCTATTGATACTGATGAAGTAGCATTCCCTTCTCTGCTGCTGCCTCCCTCGCTGCCAACACCACCCTTAGCACCCTTAGTGCTCAGTCCATCAGCAGAAGCTGCTGTCTACTTACCCATCATTATGTTCCCACCACAAGCACCTTTCTGCAGTGTCCCATCTAATCCTTACTGTAGCCCTGTCAATTAGGTCTTATTATCTATCCAGTGAGAAATTAAAATAAATTTGCTGTGCATTCCTTATCCAGCAAGGGTGGGATAATATTTGACAGTTCTTCCAAACCTATGCCATGCATTGCATTACCAAAGTCTATCAATCTGTGGCCTCCATAAATCTCATTTATTTCAAAGCTGGACAAAGAGGTAACATTCTTAGTTCCTTAGCAGTTATGTCCTGTCTTGTCTTTTCTTTTAGAAGGCTATAAAAATGTGTTATACTTGGTCTCCTGCTACTAATAGTGTCCCCATCTGCTCTGCAATAAATCAGGTGTTTAGTGTCCCTGGCTTATTGTCAAACATGCCACCAGTTTCCATAATATAGAATGAAACAAATATTGAACTGCACAGCAACGTTGTCTCATATTTTATTAAGACTCACAATTCAAAGTCTCAGGAACATAAAAAATCTCAACAGGGACAATATCAATGACGCACCGATAAGATGTCTCTAAACCTGGGTACTAAAATATCCACAGAGCACTGGCGATTCTGTGAACACTAAGGCACATCCCTTTCTAAGCAGTGGCTTCAATTAAAAACAACAGTCAGCAATTGCCTTGAACTATAGATTGTATTTTTTGACACTTCAGTATAGTGGTATTTTATTT
>CABHPH010146576.1:26900-49880 GCA_902168325.1 Peromyscus nudipes | reverse complement strand
ATAGATAGATAGATAGATAGATAGATAGATAGATAGATAGATAGATAGATAGATAGAAAGACACACATACACACATGACCCATAAAGTTTAAAAAAAAAAAAACCCAAGCCCTTATAAAACATTCTGAGACAGAGATATCATTAAGTTTGTTTGGTGTTGGCCATCTACTGCTGCGACTTTTGAAGTGCAATAGAAGCCAGAGGCCAGCATGTGGGTCCTAAGTGTGAATACATGGTGAATATTCTTGTTGGTAGGCATAAAGAATTGTAAAGGCCATAAAACTGATGATAACTCAATAAGGAGTAGGTAAATAGGGATCTGGAATCTTTCTATTGTTTTCCGAGAAGCTGCATTATCGTTTTTCCATTTTTTTTTTGTATTTCATTTGTATTTCCATATACAAATCTATGGCTTATTTGGTTTTGCAATTTTATTCTCTTTCTGTATGGATCAAATCCCTGACAACTGTCCAATCAGGTCTTAATTTCAAAAGCACTGTCAAAATTTTAGGATGATGGAGCTTCATACCGTATGGCCAGAAACAGTAGCACTTTTACAGTTTACGAGGCATTTCATAGAAGCCTGCACAGTGTTATTTCTCTTGGCCCTGAAGCTTTAGTAGGAAGACAACTTCTTGTTCACACAACTTATGGTTTCATGGGAGGGAGACACTAAGAAAGGAAAAACCACGATGGCTTCTAATAGCATTAAGAATACAAAGAAAAGAAAACAGTCATATGAGAATGTCCAAGTCTGGTTTACAACATACTTATTATGAGACAACTTCCACTTACCAGTGATGTGACATCTGTTCTTAGCAAACTGCTAGAATGTCGAAGTCTCTTTTGAACTCAAATAAAAATGGCAAAGTTAGGAAGTTTAGGGCATATTAGGAACTTCTGTGCCCCCAGAAGATCATATAGTATTGTTATTAGCACTGTAGTTATGTGTTATGTAAAAAAGCAATGTTGAAGCTTCAAGGAATGATTTACAATCCAACAGAGAGAGAATGTACTATGTACGAAAAGTAATCAGAGAACAGATTGGATTTGCTGACTGTTTTGTGGCTGTGCAGCCCTGAGACCTCACGGAGTAAAGGAAAAAAAATCATGACATTTTGAGGTTGTAAAAGAAAGGATCCTACAAGGATGTATGATGACTTAGGCTTAAAGAACGACTGTTTAATATTCAGATTATAAACTAGAATGTATCTAGCATTATAATTCTCTGTAAAGTCAGCTCAGTTATTCTAATTGCATTTGTCTTCTTGCCTCACATTCCATTCAGAAATTCGTGGCTTTCCATCTGATATCTGCTTGTCAGGCCTGACCTCTTGTCTGGAATGGTCGATTGTTCCTTCCGTGGCTCTTTCTGCCTGCCTGAATTCTTTGCTATACACTATTGTAGGAGGTGAACTTAGAATTCCTCATGTGCCCCAAATCACATGACCCAGCCAAGTCTGTCTTAAAAATGACTTCTTCCTCCCCTTCTATTACTTGCCACCATGACAATCAATGAATAGAAAAGAGTCTCACAAAGGAAAATAAAATCATAGTGATTTTCCCTGACTCAAAAAATAAATAAATAAAATGGGTATTGCAGCTATCTTCTTTCAGAGTTCTGCCCCTACTCCAGTTCCTTGACAAATTCCTTTCCATATCCTTGTCATCCTTTTTCCATTCTTCACACAGGTTAAAAATGTAACACAGGAACAGAGCCAGGGCCCCACAAGTCACTGCATTGACAAGGACGCCCGGACAGTCTGCCTTTGGAAGCCAACATAAGGAAAAGGAAAGGAAAAGGCATGTTAGGAACGCCATGAGAAAGAATGGGACTGTGAGAAAACAGCAGTATGAAGAGTTGTAAATAATAGTAACAACCAACTACATCTGTCCTAACAGAGCAGCACCCAAGATCTATTTTAAAAAAAATAACCCTAAATGTCCCTACAAGGTTCTGTTTCACACACTGTTTACGGAGTTCTCATTCATTTGAAGTACAGCCACGGAGCCATTGCTGAAAAACAGAAAAGGAGCTCAATTCCCACCTTCTAGAAGCTTGTGTTCTACAATGCAGCTGGACTTCAGACAGAGCGCAGCTGGAGCATGCTCAGTGACAGCAGAGTCATGGGCAGCAAAACAGAGGCAGGCTAGCATGTGTTTGCTCTGGGGTACAGCACCCTGCCACCAAGACATTCTTAGAAAACGTGTCATCTTTTCAATTTTATGTAACCACAAAAATAGTTAAAGCTAGTTTCATTCATTTCTATTGTAGTGGGTGGGTCTGGAAGTCCTCTCTTGAACAGTCAGGTCGGCCCTAAAATGACTTTGACTTTCCCTTCTATTACTTGTTCCCGGTGACAGTTATTGTACAGAAACCAGCAGTAAGCAAGCCAGGAAGAAATAAGGAAAGACACATCATTCATGTGCTGTTTTCTTCCAGCTACATTCTGCCCAATAATGATTCTTCATGCAAAAAAAAAAAATGCATTCTTCTTTCTTGGTGACCTCCTAGGTTTGGACACAGAGTGAACAATGCATTCTATGTTGCTATTTCTCCTTGCATCTAGTGCCTAGGACAGAGATCTGCTCAGACAAGCTTGTTGACAAAATGCTCAGAGGTGTCAAAGCCTCCCAGAGACGGGTGTTATCGCAAACTATCTTCTTATGGATTTCAGAAAGAAATCAAGAGAACTGATTAAACAGCCACTGCGTTTTGCTGCAGAATCACCTCCCGGAGAATCAGTGGGAAGTAAATTACAGGAAGGAAACCTGCGGGGAAAGTTATTCTTGATTAGACCTCCCTTTCACTGACCGCTCAAAGGGAAGCCCAGTGCTCAGCAGTGGCACATTTTGACACAGAACACAAGAACCACGTGAGTTGGAGCTGAAGGCAAAATAACCAGTTACAGTCATGGATTGGGATTCCATTTCAGCATGGACAGGAAGAGAAGAAGGGTTGATTCATAAGCCAATATTTCAGAAATGAAACAGAAACTCAGAATATTGGAGAAGACTGCTTTCCAAACAGAAAAGCCCTGTCAGTGTACTACCTGTGATAGCTTCTTGAAAATAAAATTATCACTTACTTTCTAATCACTTCAAACATGAAATTGCCCTGTAAATGATTATTGCTCGAAGATGTAAACAATGCAGAATGAAATAAATAGAACAAAGTAAAATGTCACTTTCCCCTCTGTCTTCTCACAGTTAATCATCACCAACTATTGGACACATTTCTCAATGTGCTCTTTTGTTCCTTTGCATATGCTGTATATAATAATGCAGCACAGGGGCAGGCGGGGGCCGCTCAAACCCAGGATCACATACGCTAAGTCGTCATTCTACTGCTGACTCACCTCAGTCCCTACAGTAGGTTTTATCAATATATATTTTGCCTTACAATTTCTCTTTGCTTCTTTTCCCCCTCTCTCCTCTCTTCTCTTCTTCCTCTTCCCCCTCCCCCCCCCCACCCCTGCCTCTCGGTGCCACCCCTCCCCCCTCAAGACAGAATCTTACTCCACAACCCATACTGGTTTTGAGCTCCTGCCTCAACCTTCAGAGTTCTGGGATTAAGTTTAGGCCCCCACTCCCAAGTTGCTTTGTGATTTCATTTTTACTTAAAACATTTTGATCATACTACTGAGTTTTGAAGTATACTAATATTTAACTATACTAATAGACTACCTGAGGATTTTTATGAAACTAATTCAAATTCAAAGCATAGTCATCTAGGCAAAATTGAGTACTTAATTGGTATTTAATATTTGAAATAAATTGTGAACAGGAGATACTCAATAATGAAGCCCGATGCAGATCAAACCAATATGGGATGTTAGATGCTCTTATATTTATAGTTCTTACAGTTTATTTATTCATATACGTAAATATGTGTATATATATGTATCATATATATATATATATATATATATATATATCAAGATACCTTCTAATGAATTAAGTCTTTATTCAACAAAACTCACCCAGTATGATGGATCCTTTCTAAATTAGTATTCATAGATATAAAAAGCCATAGTAAAATTACTAATGACCACAATAGTAATAATTAGTTACATTTGTTGAATGGTTTTCTGTTTATAAGACACATATACCTTAACCCATTTCCTAGTCCTAAGAGCTTTTCGAGAGGTGGGTGCCATTCTCGGTGTCTAACGTAAGGAACTGTGCTTTTAACAGTGATTTGTCATTCCTATCCACTGAGGACAGAAAGGGAAAATGCCCGGACTCAAACTTCTTTGCTTCAGGGGCTGAGGATGTAATTCAGTCTGACAGCATTTGTTCACATGTGCAGTGCCCTGGGGTTTGACCCTCAGTACTGCAAAGTAAAGAAATACTATTTAGTTCACATTTGTCTGCATATTCTCTCCTGCACAAATTTTACTAACAAGATGGTCCCATTTCTGTAAAATGATTATTACCCTAAGAGTTGCTTATATAGACAGGACACTAGGACCTTTGTTGGCATAGACAACAGTAGTTTAACACATTTCAAGAACACATGATAATGGACTCCGTGGCTTAGTCTCCTTGACCAACAGTGTCAATGTCTCCAGGAAGCTTTTCAGAAAGGCAAATTCATGAGTTCCTCTAAGATCTACTGACTCTTTTCTCTGGGCCTGAGAGTCCTGATGTGTTTAATAACACACACCCCTTAGGCCATACTGATACACCTTAGAATTTAAGAAGCTCAATTCTGTCCAGTGAAATGGCAGAAGATAAATAACTCACTGTTCAGATCTAAGCAACTGTCTTTTTGAACCTTTGGGTGGAAATATCTTTCTCTTGAGGTCAAAAGATGTACCACCCGAACAGATCAAACAGTTGATCTGGGAGCAGCTGCTCGTTGGGTGGTCTAGGTTCAGAATCATTGCTCAGGGTACAGTAGTCCCATGCTAGTTCTTTTAATAGCTCCTATATTTCTTACAAGTGTGAAAGACTTTTTGTAAACATCCTAATTTATTCCATTTCTAAATGCTTTTTGCTGATTAACTTTGGGAGCTAAGAAAATTGACAAATAAATGAATCATAATAATAATTAAATTTCCAAAATAAAATCATAAACACAAATACCAATATTGATCAATATGCTAATTCCCTGGAAGCTAGATGGTAAAAGCCTGCTTAAGACAGATGGAGGAGCATGGAAGAAAAATAAAACCCTGACTACCATTCCAAACTTCCTCACAACATAACACTATTTTGACTAGCCTTGATCTTGGTTGTCATTCCAGGGATCTCTGAGGCTTGAGACTCTTCTTGGATACTGTATCATCAGCCTAATGCAAAAATTAATCGGAGGGAAAGGGGTCCATTGGTCATTATGGCTTCAACTTTTATAAAAAGGTTGCCAACCAAGCAAAAATTTTAATGAATGAATTAACCTATAAGACACCCAGATATCAAATGCCGTGTGCTTTTTTGTTCTATGAAAATAAATACATCCTAGAAACTTTGATACCACTTTCTTTGTAGGTGAAGTACAAGCTCACACTGCACATACCTCACACGGAGCAGCCTATCACTAAGGAAGGTGGTGACATGGAGCTATATATCTGCGGGAAATTATAACAACAGAAAATCTGTACCACATGACACAGCACAGTGTAATCACATCACTGTTAGGAAAAAGATTAATCCCTAATCACAGTACAATTTTTAATTAAGAAGAAGGTGGGAACTAGATAAAAAAAAATTAGGGATATTCAGTAAGCTTGTGATAGAAGCCAAACATTAAATTAAAATGTTTTCTATGAAAACATGAATCTGCTTATGCAGATTATCCCACTGAATTATTCTACCATCTGCAGAATTCATGGTTTTTGGTTTGACTCATTTGTTACAAGTAGCTTTTCAACGATAGTACTGACTGCTGAAAAAAGAGATGCTAAGAAGGTGACAGAGACAACTTGAAATTCATATTCTTTTGGGAAAAATAAATCACTGCTCTGATTTCCTGTTTTCTGTTTACACCAATAGGATGGTGCCTTTTTTAGTGAAATACAGCAATAGTTCTTACACTTTCCCTTGAAAAATAACAACTGCTCATGATATCAGAGGAATGCAGAAACCCCTGTGGATGCTATGCTGTTGATCTAGTGATAATCTTCATACAGAATATGCATACAGGTGGGAGCCTGTTGAACTAGTCTATATAAGCAGCTTGTGGTGCTCAATTGTACTGACATTGAGAAAACTTTAAAAATCACATTTTTATTTAAAACAGCACATAAGATGCCTTTAAAGACTTCATATTCATAATATGATGACTGTGTCGTGCACCAGCATACACTCCACTTCAGCGTTTATTTATATGATAATGAATTGTTCAGAGAAGGCATGGGCACAGTTTCCTAAATGGAGTGCTCATTGTGTGTCTTTATGTCTTTTAGTTTGAGGGAATATGAATACACAAGCAGTGCCAAGGAGATATTGCTGCATCGCTCTACGTCTGGGTGTTTGGTGAACTATGCAACACCTAGCGTTATATGTGTTTTTGAGAAGTCAAAAGGCAGATTTCCTCTTTAAGATTCTAAATATCCCTCTAAAAGAACTTCTGAATGCAAGTCAAAACTGGAGTATACACTGGGGATTTGGGAGACATATAATTCTATATGAGACCATAAAAACAAAAACAGCCAAAAAGAAAAAAGAAAAGAAAGAGAACAATAGAGAAGACAGCCACATGCATAAACAACACAATGAAGAGTTTGAACTGCATTCATCCTGAAATTATTCTACTTTTTGAGGTCCTAAAAGAAGTAAGTGTTTGGGAGTACCCTGGTATCCCCCACCAGCTTTAGTGTGGCTTTAGTATAGATTGCTGCTGTCTCTCTTTCAACACAGTTCCTGAAAGGACAAAGTACAAACAAAAGACATTAAACATTGTCCTTGTTTGCTTCTAATTTCTGGGATACAATACTGATCAAAAGCAATGTGGGGGTGAGGGGCATGGCTTACACTTTCAAGTCATGGTCCATTATTTAGGGAACTCAAGGTAGGAACCTGGAGACAGGAACTGAAACAGAGACACAGAGGAATGCTGTTTACTGTCCTGTTCTTCATGGTTTGCTTAGTTTAAAAAAATTATTTCTTTAATTTTTTGAGATTTTTTAATATAGTTACATAATTTCTTCCTTCCCTTTCTTCCTTCCAAACCTTCCTATCTAACTTCTTTTACTATTTTAAAAACTTATGGCCTTTTAAAATTAATTGTTGTTTTATGCATGTATGTGTATTCATAGACATATATATATACATATATATATATATATAAATTATAAATACAACTTGTTAAGTCTATATAGTGTTACTTGTATGTATCCATTAGGATGATGTTGACCATGGGGTTCCTCATACTTGACTTTCATTATGCTGAGGTATGTGGTCCTACATCCTCTAGAACTTTTATTATGAATGCATGTTGGAGTTTATCAAAGACTTTTTTCTGCATCTTCCTATTTAAATGCATAAATGTTACAGATAAGGCTATTAAGAAAATTATTTCACTTGGTTATTGCAGTGTGAAAAATCCTGTTATTCCATTTAGGGTTCAGTGTAGAAGCTCTCAGTCAGATCAAGGCAGTGTCCTTTTGGAAGCTCATTGTTACCCTCTACTACATACAGGGAACCTATCCATGGGTTGGGGCTGTCTAAATGTGTGATGGTTCTCCTCTGCCCACATAACCAGAGGTAGGGAGAAATACAAAGTTTGCATGAGACTTATATTTGTTCTTATTGACATTTTTGCCCATAAATATGTCTCATTAAAGCAACAGGTGGACAGACTGTATCTAATAAGGACTTATAGTATAATCACAAGAACATAGAGCTATGTCTTTTATACCTCAGTTCAACAAAGTCTGTTGCATCAAAAGAATGTCAAGCAACAAAAGCTAGACAGGAAGGAGAACATAGGCAGACAAGAACCATATGTGGAGTTTATAAACAAATATAAGGATCAAATCAAGTAAGGAATCAAACAAATTATTCTTCAAATATTGACTTAAAATAATAAAATTGGCTTGTGCTGAAAAACTCCCAAGTATTTAGTGGCTGATTCTAATTTCCTGTTTCTTTGGTTTCTAAACTGTCCAGAAGAATGGTGAAGAAGAGCCTGTCTTGTTAGCCAGAGGCTAAAAATGTGGGTGGTCAAGATGGTCATCACTGCAATCTCTCCCTGGCCTCATTACACATGCATACCCACACCCTCCACACAATGAGAGAGAGAGAGAGAGAGAGAGAGAGAGAGAGAGAGAGAGAGAGAGAGAGAGAGAGAGAGAGAGAGAGAGAGAGAGAGAGAATAGCAATCCTATTCTTGAACTCGGATTCAGATGATTGGATTATAAGCCAACCACAAACTATTATTTGCTGTCATTGGTAGAAGGCGGAACAGAGGCTGATGAAGATGTGTGCAAAAAGAGCTAAGTCCACAAGACTACCAAAAGGGGTCTGTGCTGATGGATAAAGGGGACTTTGAGGTTCCCATACTTGAATTCTCCTAGGAATCAAGAACAATGTTTTGCCTGAGCACATTTTGACTGTCTTATATTTTTAGACATTAAAAAATATTTATGTATTTTATGTATAGAAATAATATGCACATTTGATTTTAAAGCAAACTCTGTAAATGTATGAATGTGTGCAATTTAACATAAGTGTAGGAACAGTTTTTTCTTCCTGTTTAGATTGTAAAACATTTCAATACATAGCTAAGTAGTATTTTCAATCATCAATATGAAAGGATACTGTTTTCTTTCTTCTAGCTTTCCAGAAATACCAAATGCTAGATTTATTGGTTTTTTTTTTTTTGGTTTGTCTTTTTTTTTTTTTTTTTTTTTGGTTTTTCACCTTTTTAACATTCTGAAGTTCTTAAGAACTGATCAGAAGGCCATTACTTAACTCTTGGTAAGGAAGTTTCCAATTTTCATAATTCACTGAAAAAGTAGATTGCGGGTGTGTTGTTTTACCAGTTTAACAACTCTGAGGCATGCATCACTTAAAATATGATCCCTAAGAGTTTTAAATTCAGAGAAACTTTATGGTGATTTTCATTGTATGAAAATAGCGAAGTAATAGGTGCTTGAAACCTAGAAGTCAAGGATAATACTTTATCCATAACTAGCACATTAAGTCTCTCACATCACAGTCACTATCACACAAAATGTAATTTCATTCTCAAGTAACTGAAGCATGAGAGCAAATTATTAATACAGAGTAATCTACTATTTTCACTTAAGAGTTACGAGTTATCCTAGTAGGTCAATTATATGCACCTCAAAATAATTTATTCATCTACGGACATTGATTTTAAAATGTACTGATTCTAAGAAATAAAGATTTCATGGCAGTTTTTTTTTATAATTAAAAGAAAACAAACTTCTTGATAAGCCATCAAAAGAAAAAGCATATGTTGAAGGGAAACAACAGAGTTAAATTCAAAACAGAAAAAAAAAAAGCTATAATCGGAGTATTGAAAGTGTCTCAGTAATCAGACTGACAGAGCATGTGGAAGATTTTGTGATTTCATAATTAGGGATGAATTGTTGTGTCCCTAATTAAAGCAAAACTTTCCAAATAAATCAAAATAAGTAAATGTTATTGAAACCATTTACTGAATGTGTTAACTGCATTGAGTACCAACAATGAGTGGTGAAGTAGTCTCGGGGACTTTCTTCTCTAACTGCATTTCACAATCTCATTTGCATCTTGCATTATCACCTGCTGTGCCTGTAGTTTTCTATGGAATTTAGTGTTAAAAGATAATTCAGGAAGAAAGGGGCAAGCTTCTCGAGTTTGGGGATCATTTTCTATTTTATTTACATAATAAAAATGATTATTTTTTGGAGACAAACATATATACTTCATTGAAAAATATTTTCGCTTGGTGTGTATCTCAGTGGTAGAAAACTTAACTGGGTATCTGAGCGGCATATTGTCTACCACCCTTATAAGTTAACTCCACTTAAACTCCTTTTATCTGTCTATAGTATAGGAAGCTTCTGTATTAGTAGGTCCCTAGCATATGCAAGGCCAGGATCTCCAGAGAAAATATCCAAAGCTAAGGAGCATGACTCACTCACACTTTCAGACATTAACAATTCACAAACAGACTCAAGAAAACCATCTCCTTAAAACAGGAAAAGGCCTGACTAGGGAAGTAAAAATGACAAACCACTGATGAAGGGAATCAAAGAAGACTCAGATAAGTGGAAAATCAAACTTCTCCTTTCAAAGTATGTCCTAAAGCTGCAGTAATTAAAACAGTTTGCCATCAGTAGAAAAATAGACGTGTGGACTAACCGAACAGAACAGAGAGCCTAGAAATACTCCCATGTATATTCAGTTTAAAATGAACTGATTTTTAACAAGGTTGTCAAGGTTATACAATGGGAAAAGAAAATATTCTCTAATAAATAACTTTTGAAAGAAATTATCAGCATGCAAATGAATGAAATTGAACCTTTATGTTATACCATCCATGAAAAATGAACTCACAATAGATTCAAGGTTTAAATGTCTCAAAACTGTAAATTCTTGGAAGAAAACATGGGACAACATGTATATGACCTGATCTCAGCAGTATTTATTAAATATGACACAAAAAGTAGAAGCAACAAAACAGAAATTAGACAACTAGTAAAGAATCATGCCAAACTAAAAACTTTCTATTTATGTCAAGGAAAGAACTGAAAATGGAGAGGCAATTGGAAGAGTGAGAGGGAATACTTGCTAGTCATGTATCTGATCAGGGTAACTTACCTCCAAAATACTTAAGGAACTCTTACAACTTGAATAACAAAAAATTAATTACTTAGATTTTTTTTAAAGATTTATTTTTTTTAAATGTGTGTATGGGTAGGTCTGTGTGGAGGTATGTGTATGTGAAGTCTTATTCACGGAAATCAAGATTTAGAAACAGCTCACCCCCATTGACAGGTGGTAAAAAACGTGGTGCATAATCATAATCATATTACTGCCACTTGGGAGGTCACATGTGAGCCGAGAGGACATCACACTAAGCAAAACAAGCTAGTCACGGGGAGACCTGCACAGCATGATTCCAGTAATACAAGATATCCAAAATAATTTAACTTATAAAAGCAGAGAGTAGAATGGTGGATCTAGGCAGTGAAAGAAGAGGAAAACAGGGAGTTTTTCTATGGGTATAGTCTCCATTAGGCTAGATTAACAAATCCTAGATATCTCTTAATACAACTTAGCATTTGTCATTAAAAATGGAGTCCAAGATAAGGGAGCAGTGATTGTAAGAAAGCTAAAATGATCTTTGTTGATTTAGAGGGCAGCAAATTTTAGCAGAACTTCAATATAAAGTAAAGCAAAAAGAATGTAGCACAAACTAAAGCAGGTGTTAAGTAGCACACAAGGGCACTTGGGCTCGTTCCTGGAAGCCGTTAATAATGCACTGCATGATTTAGAGATGTATACTTTATTTATGCTGAAAAGAAACACATCCATTAATTGAAGTTTTCATAATTAATCACACTGAGGGAAGTTGCTGAATTTAATAAAGGTCACTTAATGTCAGGAAAAAGTTCTGTATTAGTGGCGAAGAGGGGACCATGGGTCAGGCCTTGATGACACAGGCCTGAAACCCAGCTACTCAGAAGCCTGAGACAGGAAGATTACAAATAGCCTGCCTGTGCTACAGAGTGAGTGCAAGGCTACTGTGCAGAGCCAGGCGGATCTCTGTGAGTTCGAGGCCAGCCTGGGCTACCAAGTGAGTTCCAGGAAAGGTGCAAAGCTACACAGAGAAACCCTGTCTCGAAAAACCAAAAAAAAAAAAAAAAAATCTTGAGTTTCTCAGAAATTGATCTATTAAATATTTCAGACTTCATTAGTGGTTCAATCTAGATAAAATGCTGATTTCAAAAATAATTTCAGAATGATGAATCCATTTAAAATTGTTTATTTAATAAAACACAAAACACAAGTTTTAAAGTAATGCTAAAGTACTTCATTATCCTTTTAAATTTATTTATTTATGTTTGTGTGTGAATGCAAGTGTGTTTGTGTGTGAGTCTGTGTGTGTGTGTGAGCGTCTGTGTCTGTGGGTGTGTGCTTGCCATGGCATGTTTGTGGAGGTCAGATGAGAACTTTGTGGCATTGTTTCTCTTCATCCGCCTTTGCGTGGATTTCCAAACTTGATCTCTGGTCACCAGCTTGCTCAGAAAGAATTTCTACCCTCAGAACCATCTTGCTCTGTTTTTAACATTTCATAATCCTCAACATTCAAGCCACACTGTTTTAACTAAAATAGAAATTGTAAATAAATCAGGTATATTTGATGGCTCGGGGTCAGATCTCCCATCCTCGAAAGCCTTCATTTTCCTAAGGACGCTTCACCCTTATAGTTGGTAGAATATCTATCAGCCTTCAATGAAAATCAATTCACTGACACTGGTCTAAGGATGAAACTGAGTTTTTAAAATGGAAAGCTTTCTCCTCACCAGGCGTTGCTCCAGCCTTCCTGGGTTGCTATGGCGGTGCTCACAGGAACAAGGGCAATCTACAAGGACTGCATTTAGTGCCTCCTTCGGGCAACCAAGTGCTTCCTTCTTATATTTTTATAAAGTGGATTCAGAGGACATCTCAGATTGCATCTTTACACGTTTAAGGATGAAGGCTTTGTGAGAAAGCTGGGTGGAATGACAACCTGTATTCAGAACAAGATGAATCTGCTCTCCCGGGCCTTTCTCTCTCCGCACTTGAGGCTTATGGATCATGTGTAAGCTGATTACAGCTGAGTATTTCATTTTAAGACAAATCTGAAAATTTACACAGTTGCTCATTCTGTAATGTAAGGCTCAATAGAGGGCCACTGAGAAACCCTATTTATTTTTAAAATGAATATCTTTTCATTTTTTTTCTGGGAAACATTTGCACATGATATCCCCAGATATGCAGTTTCTCCAGGAAAATTGATCTAGTAAGTAGAAATCTCCTCTAATGGCATTGTGTATCTAGATGACTGAAGCATTTTTCAAATAAAATACGTCTGGTTTATTTAAATACATTTTAAAATGTCCTTTAAGATATCTTGTTCTAAGTTACCTCCCACCACACTTTGTGTTCCAGCAGAAATGATAAAGTACCAATTTCTTATATTATCAAGGAAAAAGAACGTTATGGAAGAAATATCAAGGACTATATATTTGTTTATTTTATAATGAATAAATAAAATGTGTGAATTTTCTGTAATTCATAAGGTATTTTACGGGTTGTTTCGGGAAAAACTGCAGCTCCAGAAATGAGCACAAAAGCTGCCAGAGCAAGCTCCGATAAGCACCGAGCTGCATTGTGAGTGAAAATGAGGCTTGACTGGCCGTAAAGTGAGTCTGGTCTTCCACCAATATACATTGTCCTTAAATAGTCATGTTTACCCATCACATAGGAGAAAACGGGTCTTTTCTTCAACACTCCTTGGGCGTTCTTGATGGCGTCCCAACTTATGGAACCACAAAGACGTTCATGGGGTAAGACATCTTACACTTCCTTCCTTTTCATACCAATGGGAACAAATCATTATGTTTCAGTGAACATGTCATTAAAACTGATGAATACGGGTCACCCTTAGATATTTTTTTGCTTATTTTTATTTGTACAAAGAATTCATAAACACATTTTGATGGCAAGCTGCTGAAACACTTAGTATTCAGAGTAAAAACACCTACAGGTTTTTGTTGTTATTGTTGTTGTTGTTGTTGTTGTTATTGTTACAAAAGCAGCCTGATGTGAAAAACTTAGCTCACCATGATATATAGATCTAGAATTTCCCTTATTCCTGCATAATATTGCTGTGTGGGTATATATTTGTATTCTCCTTATTGTGCTAAAATACCCATCTTTATATCCTATTGACCAATTAATTACATATTTTATAAAGCCTACATTATAGTAATGAGTGAGAGAATTTAGGATTGTAATTTGGACAAGTCAAAGTATACCCACTATGACATATGTCTATATTGCCATAAGGACTTCCGGAGGGGATGGCTAATTGAATCCATCACAGAAGATGTTTGCAGGTTTAGTGGGGGTTAAATATCCTAGGGAGCAGGAAAGGTGAAAACTCTGATCCTGGATGGGGTGGAGAGATTCTGGGACAGTAGGTATGGATAGTCAGTGCACACTGTAGACCGGATCACTTGATACCTAAATCTATACTGTGCAATAACTAAAGAGCCATCTGGACAAACTCAGTCTTAGGTCTGATAGTTAATGTAGTGGATTCAAGGGAAGCAGATACCCTAGATCATGGGGTTGAAGGTACATGGCAAAATCGGTAGTTGTGAGTATTTGGTACAGCTTGTGTACTAGAATCAACTATAAGGTGTTAGGAAAAAAAACAAAGCAGAAAATAAGTGTAGGTAAAATATTGATATTATACCAGGTGATGGTTGTTACATTACAGTTGCATCAAAACAACTAGAAGACATAACTTCTCTTCCAAGAAAATACTATTTGGGGATCCAAAACTTAATCAAATTCACCCATGTAAAGGAAGCAACACATTTCAAATGGTAATTATTTCAGACGTCAAAGATAGACAAGAAGAAATCTTTGAAATGTGTCTTACCATTGCCACTGTTGGTCTCCAAACAACAGGGCTCATGGACAGTCCTGACAAAATAGAGAAATGGGCCTGAAATCACAGCCTGGACTCAGTATCCTGAAGTTGTCTGGTTGGTAGTGGGAGAAAGAGTCTACAGGGAACCTGAATGATAGGTGTCGTGAAGGATAGAACATCTACTCCAATGGAATATTAGTTGCTGTAAGGATCTCTTTGTGACTTATTTGTGAGGAAGGACAAAGCAATAATGGAGATATTGCAAGAGAGAAAATTTTAATTCATTTAACCAGAATATAATAATTGTGAGTGTAAATTAGTTTCCCAACTTGGTTATTAATACATGCATTAATAATACATAATTGTGTGTGTGATTGTGAAAAATATCTGATGTAAACAACTTATAAAGAAGGTATATTCTGTGTTCACAGTTTCAGAGATTTTAGCTCAGGGTCATTTGGCTCCATTCTTAGGCCTGTGACATGGCAGAAACAAAAGCTATCTCTGGACATGACATGATTACGATACTCATGAAGTTAAAGCAGCTGAGGTTATCTGTGCTAACCACTTTGGGTGGAAAGGAGCTCATGAAGTGCAACTCTTTTATGAGAAGCTGTTGGCAGTTGATGAATGCTGGAGGAGAGAAAATTAATCTGCTTTGGGGGCATGACCACTGGGAAGCTTCCCATGATCCAATGGATGACTCCTCCCACTATTAAATGGTTTTAGTAGGCTATTTAAAAAAAAAAAAAGAAGACATGAAATTTGGAGGAGGATGTGTTGGGGAGGACCCTAGGGAGCTGTAGAAGAGAATAGGAGTAAGTATGGCCATAGTTCATTGCATGCATGTATGAAATTCTCAAACAATAAAAAATTTAAAAGTAAATAAGAAGAAAAGAGAGGGGAGTTTATGGGGAAAACAAAGATGAGTATAAAGCATTGCAAATAAAAATTAAAACGAAACATGGCAGAAGAAAACTAGTCCCCTCATGGCAGCCAGAAAAAAAAAAGCAAAATAAAGGGGCTAGGCACACAGCATATCATTCTAAGTCTCAACGCTCAGTGACGTATTTCCTCTAATTAGAGTCCACCTCCTAATAGCCCGCTGACTACAAATTTATCAGTGGATCTAATCATTTTTCAATTACACCACCAGCTGTGAACAGATACTTTAGTACATGAGCTTTCGGGAGAGACACTTCACAGTCAGACCATAACAACTTGGAAATCGTTTGGTCATACTGTAATTAAAAGCTGAAATGTCGCAATGTGTTCTTGGAAGGACAGATTGGTAGAGCTTTTTATAAGTATCTTGACAGAATCATCAACTCACATTTTAATTCTGAAATGAATGTACACAAAAATACTAGCTTGTTAGAAATTCCTAGACTGTAAAATTATTCACTTGACAACAAGATAATTAGTAGTTTTGTAAAAGTTATCAATTTTTTGAACATCTGGATTTACCCATAATCTGCTTGTAGTTTCCAAAGTATAACTATTCTATACATTTCTTACATGAAATCAATCCATTCATGTCTTCTTGTGTCTTGTTCATTTTATTTAGAATAATTTCTCTAAGATCCACCCATGATGGTACACATCAGAATTTCATTCTTTTTATAGATAATATTGTTCTATTTTGTCCATAGATTGTTTTTCAACTATTCAGTTATCTATTATCAATCATTCAGTACAGAATGTGGCTTAAATACTTTCCCAGAAAAGTTAATTTAACAGAAGGAGCTTGCTTCCCTGGATTCTGGGTTAACTTTGAAAGTTATTGTTTATTTATGGCAAAGCTTTACAGCTGAAGCTTGGGATGAACTACACTAAAAGTTAATTACATGATCACTACAATAAAATGATATTTTATTAATAATAGGTGACTGGAAATTTCTTCACATCTTCTGTTGAGGAGGAAGCCACAAAACATGAATCCTGTAGATTCATTAATATTATTAAATAGTTTTTGATTGATATTACCTAAATGAAATTTCAGGCTGGTTTAGAATTATAGGCATAAAAATTATATCTACACTCCTTAAATAGATGTCACCAGTATTTGTGCATGTTACTATTCTCTAGCAAAGACACAAAGGCACATATGTACAATTTTATAGATGATATTGTATTTATAGAACCCAAATGCATGGAGAAAGATCTTGACTCTTTTTTTAAAGTTACATTTAGTTTTGAAAGTTAGATTATAAAATAACAGTGTTACATAGTATTTCCATGCATTCTTTGTTTCAGTTGACTGCTAGTTAACTGAAAGTGCTGGGCAGTATCGTCAGGGGTTGCAAAGGTAGATTTAGTTCTTTTTGATTCACACTTTCAGCTTTGAATTTCCAACAGAACTCTCATGAGCTTGAAATTCATGACTCACTGTGTTCAGTTAATTACTCTATGATGATAAACTTTTTTGTTTCCTCATAATTATCAAATACAGTAAGTCACTGTGATATATTTCTGATAAGATTTTTACTCCCTCTGGAGCATACTAAATTTTCAGGAAATTCTTAGCTACATCTACTACCCGTTTTGAAGCAGGAATGACATGTTCTATGTCTGTAAATGCTTTGTTCCTTTAACAGTGGTGCATTAGCTCCTTGCTTTCTGCATAAAACATATTTGGTGACTAATTATTAGCTTCACTTAACTTTGTTTTGCAAAACATTGTCTTCCCGTGTATTGCTTGCTGTTGTGGAGGATGGCTTCCCAGAATTGGAACAGGGGTGAATACATAGTATCCTTTGGAAGAATTACACTCGGACCATTCAGTTAAACTTAGCAGTTATTTTTCAATATGGGTTCAGTAAATATTTCTAATATTGTTAAACACTTTTTAAGTTTTTCCAAAGAGGAGAAGAAAGTGGCTTAAATACTTTCAGAAAAAGTTAATTCACAAAGGAAACTTGTATTTTATGAGGCTTTCCTGAATTACAGAAATTAAAGCTGGAAGGACACATTAAGCCATTCGGCTTGCTCCCCAGAGTAAAGCGCTGCCCCCTGAAGACCAAGTCCTAGGGCTTTTCTAGGAAGGAAACATTAAAACTCAACTGCAATTGGGATAGTGAATTGGTAATTTATGAACAATAAAGGTTTTCCTCCTCAGATACTAATACCACTGCATTTTTTAAGTCTGCTCAAAGCATTAATAAAGTGATTAGGAAAAGTCAAGAAGGCCATTGCTAAGTTACTTCCTGATGAAATAAAAAGCTTCTTATGCAATTATTATAGAAGGAAATGAAAATGAACCCTTAATTCCTCCTTATGCCACCCATATCAGGCTTCTGCTCTTTGTCCCCCAAAATACAATTTCAGTGTTTTATTACTTATTGGTAGTATTTCCTGCATGAGTAGAGATTTTCTATTAATTTCTCTCATTTCAGTGGACAGTGCATGAACAGCTCTTAGAAAGACACAGTACTTGAGCTACTAACTTGGCAAGTATATAAGAAACTAACATCGTTGAATAGCTCAGGGTCTTCAAAACAGCTCTTAGTTAAGAAAAAAATACAACTATGACTGAATCGAAAAGTTCATTCCCTGCTTTTGGGTTTTGAAAGTATTCCCTTATAATATTCTGACTTTCTTTAGTATCTATTGTAATATTTCCCTGTTTATTTCTGACTCTGTTAATTTTGACCTTTCTCTCCCTCCCCCACCCCGCCCTTTTTTTTCTTTTTGGTTAGTTGGGCCAAGAGCCTGTCAATCTTTGTTGCTGTTGTTGTTTGTTTGTTTTTCCTACATTAGGCAACTGATGAATGCTGAGAGCAAGAAAGTCCTTCCCAGGGAAGAGCACACCAATATATTATCCAACACCAAATGGTCAACCCTGAAAACACATATACAAGTAACACTATACAGACTGAGCAGGTCATATTTATGCATTTGGGAGGACCATATGAGAAGTTGAGCATGGAGGAAAAGGAAAGGGGAAATGATGTATTATTTTATTGAAAAAATTAATTAAAAAATACAACTACAGTAACACCTGAAAATGTACTTATTGAATTTATTTCATAAGTAAACTTCCCTTAGTCTGTTGGGTTATCTTGAGACAGTCCCACCACGTGCAACAAGGTAACTTGTAATGCCATATATAACACAGACTTTCACACTCATGATTCTCCTGACCTCAGCTTGCCCAGTGCTGAGATTACGGACATATGCTGTGTACATAGCTGCAGATCATTTTTCCTGAGACATGATTCTTGAGGTAATGGTTCTGTGGATGAACTTAGAAAATTATTTAATTCTGACTCTTGTATATGCACATACAGTGCCCATCAATAACTTAAAGACAAGAAGCCCACAATAAAGGAAAAAAGGTTTGACTTTGAGGAGCCAAACATTTATCTCAGATTTTTTTTGGCGTTATTGTTGTTGTTTCAAGCCCACAATTGTTCAATACTCTGCCAAATGCTGCCTTAGAATGGCCAAGCTTTGGCCTTTACATAAATATTTTGAGCCAGTGGCCTCTACTAGAGATCTAAGTTATCAAATGAAACAATGTCTTTGATTTTTTTTAACATCAGTGATACTATAGAAGCAAAAACTGAAGGAATATCAAATTAATAAAACAAATCATTTCAAAGCATGACCACTGTCCACAAGTTCTTTTTTCTCTTGCTCAACTTCCATTTATCCTAAACATTTTCTACATAATTATTGTGAGCCCACGACCCGGAAAACCATTGACTGTCTTAGGCACAAGGATAATAGATGTATGTTTTTCAACTCCACAGAGATTTTTGTAACTTTCAACTATACTGAAGCTACCAGTATCTTGTGCTTTTTCTTTATCTAGAAGGCGTTCTCCCTCCTCTCTCTATCTATCCATCTATCTGTCTAACCATCTCCTACCCTCTCCTTCGATCTCTCTTTGTTGGTAAATATGAATACACTGACATTAACAGAGTAGGCTATTTTCTAAGACCACCATTTGATTTTTCTGCTTTCTGTTTAGTAAAGGTCAGGAACTAGAGGATGGAAACAATTGGTGCCACCTAATTCTTTTTATTTTCTCCTCCAAACCCATAGAAGCCTTCTGGTTTCATAAAAAATGATGAGGTCTCAAGTTCAGTTTTTTACATCAAAATTAAGGAATGAAGTCTGGCAAAGATTCCTTTCAAATTGTGTATAACTAAAATATACACAAAAAATTCTAAAATGTAAGAATAAGAAGACAGATTCTTTATCTTAAATAAAGTAAAATAGCAATAACAACCATATCAGAACTATTATTAATTATATGTGACAGTGTGGTTGATATGTTGTGAACCCCAATAAACTTATCTGGGGGTCAGAGAACAGAACAGCCATAATATTAAACATAGAGGTTAGGCAGTGGTAGCACACACCTTTAATCCTAGTATTCGAAGGCAGAGATCCGTCTGGATCTCTGTGAGTTCAGAGCCACACTGGAAACAGCCAGGACTGGTGACACACACCTTTAATCCCAGGAAGTGATGGCAGGAAACAAAAAGGTATATAAGGCGTGAGCAACAGGAACTAGATCCTGGTTAAGCTTTTAGGCTTTTGAGCAGCAGTTCAGCTGAGATCCATTTGGATGAGTACACAGAGGCTTCCAGTCTGAGGAAACAGGATCAGCTGAGGAACTGGCAAGGTGAGGAAGCTGTGGCTTGTTCTGCTTCTCTGAACTTCCAGCATTCATCCCAATACTTGACTCCGGATTTGTTTTTACTAATAAGACCTTTTAAGATCCATACTACATGACAGTATTAAAATTATTTAATTTCTTATGCATCAATATCCTCACTTCTTAATACAGAGCTAGTAATTGGTATTAACATTCCAAAAATGTATGAATTTTCTACCTGAATTATAAATTGAGTTTTATTACCTCTAGCCAAGATGGATAAATGGATTGGAATTGCCTACCAGGCTGAAAAAAAACAAGAAAGCAAAATATGAAATAAATCAGTGTTTGTCACAGTTCTATACAAGACATGGGTGCTAAGACACAGTCATTAACAACAGGAAGTTTATGACTTTCTAGCTTTGTCCCTTGAAAAAAGGAGCTATGCAAGGGGGCAAGATGCAAGAAGGTAGCCTGGACCTTTTAGCTATCCTTCTAAATTAAGAAGTCAGAAAAAAGACTAGGAAAGACCAAGATGGTGAGTGTTCTCTGGAGTACTAGAAAGTAAACACTGCACAAACAATATCTACAGAGGATCACCCAAACATTTTTCAGACTGTTGATCAGAACATGCATGCAGAAAGAACTTTGGAGATGATTCACGGGACAATGCTCACTCATAGACCACTGTTTCTACACCCTAGACTGGAGAAACTCTTGGAGTATTTAGCAGAGAACTCAGTAAGGTCTTATTTCAAAGTAAGATCAATTAGTCCTGAGATATGCACTGCTCAAAAACACCTTAGAAATCATAAATCATTACCAAAGTGATTGAACTACTTCCAAGTAACTTAGAAGCCAAGAACAAAGTTCAAGAATACAAAGTCTCCCTCATCTAAGAAGACGAATTTCACAATGTCTGGAATCTACTCCAGAAGTAGAAAAGCAAAGAAGAAAAACATAACCTAAAATGAGAATGGCCAGTTGACCATGACACACAGATGAGAAAGTGCTATGATTATCAGAAAGAACATTAAAATAGTTATTTAAACTGTGTTCTGTATGTTTGAAAATTAAGTAGCAGTAAGAAAGATATAAAGAAACATTATAAAGATAATTTTAAAACATAAATAAATCTTCAGTGTAAGGATAAGGTCAAGTGATTTAATATATCTAGGCTTGGAGTCTCCAAGGAAAAAGGTAAAGAAAACAACTGTAAAGATAATTGTGAAAGAACATTCTAAATCTAATATAAACAACAAATACTTTGGTCTAAGAAAGACAATGAACTCAAGAGTCCAGGAAATGAGAAGAAAACTACATTCAGGTAACTCTTCATAAAATTGATTTTAAAAAATTACCCATTTTTTTATTCAATCTTTGAGAATTTCAGACATGTATACAATGTATTTTATCTGTCAATCCCCTATTTTCTCAAGTCCCTCCTAGACACCCTTGACCAAGCTCCCCTCCTAACTTCAGGTCTGCCTTTCATAACACCCTCAGTCCAATCACCATTGTTTGTGTATACATATGTGTTGAGACAACTTCTGAAGCATTAATCACCTACCATAGACTACTTCCCCAAAGAAAATGGATTCTCCTATCACAGAAGCCTACACCTGCCACAATTCCTCAGCTAGAGGTGGGAACATTGTGACCCCTCTTCTCCCCATCCATGCTGGAATTTTGACAGGATTCGACTTGTATAGGTCTTGTGCAGGCAACCACAGCTGTTGGGAGTTTGTGAATATAATGGCCTTGTCTTGTTAAGGAAACACATTCATAGCAGTCCTTCTGAACCTCTGGCTCTTAAAGTCTTTCTACCCTCTCTTCCAGAACATTCTCTTAGGCATGTAGAAAGGTGGGTGTCATAGATGTCTCATTTAGTGATGTGCACTCCATAATTAGAAGGTAGAATTTTAAAACACAGCACAGGTGAGGGAAAAAAAATCAAATACAAAGGAACAAAATCAAGATGAAAAAAATTCACATTGGAAACCAAACAAATAAGACAGTGAAATAACGTTTGTAAAGTTCTCAGAGAAAAATCTATTAGCCTGTAGTTTTGCACCCCCTAAAAATCTCACAAAACACTAAGGGAAAATATAGAAACATACAAGATGGAAGAATCAAAACTCTGAAATATAAGGAAGTGTCTGAAGTGACACTGGATGATATATTGTTATACAGCTTGATGAAAATTTTCCAGATCTATATAAAAGAATAAGGAATATTGGAAATCATAAATATTGATATTGCACATTTTTCTTTTTGCTTAAATCACCTAATTATACAATTAAATGATTAATTAAAAGTAACAAAATATGTTCAAGTTTATCATAAATTCCAGAAGAACACAAAAGCTGCGAAAGGAAAAATGAAAGAATACTACTTGGGATGTACTATAATATCACATAAAGGCAGACTATGATAAATTAAATGTGTTAAATGTGTGTGATATACAGCTTAACAAAATCAAGTGACAAAATTATAATTAGTAAACTAATAAAGGGAATAATATAGAGTCATCAAAACTATCTAAAACAAGTAATAAAATGAAGGAAAAGGAGCAAAAGATAGAATATATTAAAAGCTAACAGAAATATGACATTTGTAAAGCAATTATATAATTAATGGTTACACTGTAAATAGTTTAAATAGTTGGAAACAAACTCAACTAAATCTCATGTGCCAGATATGTACTTAATTGTGAAGACACATATAGGTTAGCATTAGAGAATTTAAAAAAAAAAAAAAAAAA
>CABHPH010146576.1:0-26800 GCA_902168325.1 Peromyscus nudipes | reverse complement strand
TTTTTTTTTATTAAAGAACTTTGTCAGGGTTGATGTGGAGATTTCATAATGAAGAAAAAATCGATTCATAAAAATCCAAACAGCTGGTCACCTTAACAGGAGCTCTTTAAAACATAGGCAGCCAGAGCTGCTACGGAAGCAAAAGGAAATAGATGCAAACTCAACAAAGTGAATTTCATCACTGTTTTCTCAGCACTAGAGAGAATAAGCACATAGTGTGTTGAGGAGCCCACCAGAAAAGACCACTCAGACACAGTCTATAGTCAATTGAAAGTCTTTTTTTTTTTCCAGCCAGCTTGTATCACACTCAGGCATTCAGGATCCAAGAGTAGCACCGAGTGTTCAGTAAGGGGTTTTTAAAGGGAAAAAATGCACCTTGTTATCTCATTAGGCAGCTGCGGGGAGTGGTAGTGTTGTACAAGCAAGCAGTTTAACAGAAAGCTAAGACAAGCAATCAGCTGCAGGAGGAGTTTTGCATGAGTGTGTAGTTTAACAGAAGAGGCATCCTGGCTTCAGGTTTTTAGGATAGTGTTGAGTAATTTCCCACAGGGCTTCCCATAAAGGTGATCAAATTCTACTTAAACCTAAAATGGCCCAGCAAGAACACAAGATGGAGGAACCTCTGCATTGTCTTAACCGGTTATAACAGAACATCAACAAGCATTGGTAGTTTTGACATGATTAGCCAACATAACCTAACTACTATTTATCAATCATGGTACTCAATAACAAAAGAATATATATATATATATATACATATATATACACACACATATAGAGAGAGAGAGACACAGGATATTAATCAGGAAATTTAATTACTTTCAATTTTATTTATTGGGTGTGTATGTGTCTGTGTGTCTCTGTGTGTATCTGTGTGTGTTTGCCATGGCACACGTGTGGAAGGCCAAATTTAGGGAATCTGTTCTTTCCTTCTATCATGAGAGCCATAGGATTAAACTTGGGCTGCCAGACTTTGCTCAACAAGTGCTTGTACCCACTGAGTCATCTTGCCAACATAAGACATTGACTTGAATTTCAAACAATTCTAAGCAAATCAGATTTTAAACTCTTATTGTTCTGAAACAAAGCAATGAAAAACATGTTTTTAAACTTCACCTTTACATTATGTTGGTGCTGGGGTTTTGACCCATGGCTCATGCTGACCACATACTCTACTACTCTACGATTGATTTAGGTTCTTCACAATCTTCATTTTTTAAGTCTTCATAGCATTTATTAAAATTTTAATTTTAGGGCTGGAGAGGTTGCTCAGTGGTTAAAGGCACTGGCTGCTCATCCAGAGGATGTAAGTTCAATTCCCAGCATCTAATTGGTGGTTCATAACTCTCTGTAACTCCAGTTCCAGGGGATCCAACACCCTCTTCTGGCCTCTGTGGTCACCCAGCATCATACATGATGCCAAGAAAAATATGCAGGTAAAATATACATATAAATAAATTTATATATATATAATTTTTTAAATTTAAAAATGTAGTGATAAGCATTAATTTTAATTTTTCTATAATAAAAGAAAATCCTCCTAAAATGAGTTTCTTTATGAATCTTAAATGTGGCATCTATAAAAGTATGAAAACAAATCTATAGATAGAGATACATTTGCTATTTCAAATATGTGCCTGTTCTGAAAACAACGAATTTCCTGTGATGTTAAAAAAAAAAACTTAAGTCAAAGTAACAATTAACATCGAATATTCTCATCCAGTAAAATACTCAGCAGGTGGAGGATATTCTTATCAACACCAAACATTATAGGTACTAATAACTTGGGGTTTAGGAATACCATTGAAGTGAGGTGTAGGGTTGTTAATTTATTAGTTTTGATCAGTGTTTGGGGGTTTCAAAAAAGAAAACTGCTTAGAATATCTCCCCACATTCTTTCCTTGGATACGGACTGCTGTTTTCTGGAGGCTGTCTCAGTACTCCAAGATTTAATGCCAGGGTCTTATCTACCACAAAAGGTGAAAGAGGGATGAAACTGGCAATAGCTTGAAAGGAACGTGTTGAACAGGGGAGTGAGCAAATTTAGGATTGAGTTGACTTTAAAGTCACAAATTAACTTAAAAGCTAACGTGTAATTGTGTGTAGGGGCAACTCCTTCGGTAAATTCTGCCTGAGCTCTGCAGTTGAGCCAAAAGCTGGGAGATGGCTTTTTTTCCTTTTTTTTTTTTTTTTTTTCTGTTTTTCCTCCCTTCCATCCCAGCAAATGTTTACAACAGAGTATAACTTTGCCGTGTAGTATGTGAGCCTCAGCACAGTCCTCAGTTTAGAACACAGGGAGACTGGCATGACATTCTTTCGAGCTAAGGGGACATGGCTATTTCCCACTGCAGGATGTCGAGAACTGTGTTCACTGGTGTTATCATATTGTAGTTAACCCTCACCCAGCATCAGGATACAGGTTTTATTTCCCTATTTAAAATCAGTTTTATTTCCCTACTTAAAGACAAACACCCTGGAGCCCATGGGAACCTAGTGATTTGGTAATTTAGAAGTTAGGAGGCCCCAGATCCTTTGCCTAGAGGCTTAAAGTCCTGGTTTTCACCCATAATGCTGTAAAAGCACAAAAAATTATTTTGTACTATGGGATTTAGGGGTAATGGCAAAAGCTTTGTCATAGTGTATTGACAAAATAATGACTTTTTTTTTCTGGTTTTCTTATTGTATATTATAGACTGGCTTGAGGACAGGTCGTTTTTATTCCAGTAACTTGATTTAGAGAGTTCTTATATTTAATACTAAGTGCAGAAAGACTTTTATTTCTTCTTCCAACTTTCCCACAATGATGCTTATTAGGGGGTGATCAGGAATAGTACATGACATCATAGATACATGGAGATTCTGATATTTAGGTATATTTCCTATTTAGGTTGGCTCTTTTGATTTTTTGCATTCAATAAATATACCATCAGCTTATTATGATAATTAATGAAGGATGTCCCAGAAAATAAATGTTTCCCTTAAGCAGATGCTTTTGAGATTGTAATAAATTACTATGTTACTTTAAATTTTCATAACCAGCTTGTCACATGCAAGAAACGCACCATAAATTATACATACTCATCATTAGTAATGTATAGACTATCCAGAGTCAGACATACTAAGTAGAGAGTTGCTTAAAATAGCCCTCGTGGTTGTAGCTGTATTATATGTTCAGTGTCCTGCCGGTCTGTTGAATATCTCTGGTCGGTAAGATCATTTTTTTCCCATACAATTAGAAACTGACTTCTAATCACCTTTAACAACTTTATAGGGATCAGAGGCTGTTCATTTTAGTCTTTCTGTGGGTTAACTGGCACCATTGCTCCCCAAACCGTTCATATCCTCAGACTTCACAGGCCTAGCAGAGGCTGGCTCCGTAGTAAGTCTCACATTACATGGGGATTAGATTTGTAGAAATCCTGTAACTCAATCGGTACCTGCCTATTCTCTCCTGGCGTCGGCCTGCCTGCACTGCTTTGCTCTGTAGACATACCTGGCATTCCACCCATGCCTCCTCACTTACAAAGTGAACCGGAGCCAGCCTAGCAAAACATTGGGGGTATTGTGAAGGAGCAAGCCCTTTGACAGCCAGGCAAAGTGTGAAGTCGGGCTGGCAACGCCTTGCCTTGTGCCCTTCACTGAAGTGTGCACGCAACTCTCACTTCCCTATGTCCTACACCAAGGCTGAAATGCGGATATGCCCAGTACTAGTCAATAAAATGCGGTTTCACTCCAAGCGTAAGATAGAGAGAGTTCCAACTGTCTTGCTTCCTCCCTACCCCCAGCTCCTTCATCACTACTTTTTTCCTTCCGGCCTCTCAGCTTCCTGGCTTCCTATCCTAACAGTGTACCTTGACAAACATGTTTACACTCAAAGGTGGGGAAACAAGAGCAAGCACCAAGCACAACACAAACAATCTTGGCACTGGGCCCCAGAACAGGCAGTGGACCGATTTCTGGGAGCTGTGCCAATCGCAATACGCGCTGCTTTTTTTTTTTTAAGCACACATCTCTAGTTCTCGGTGCGAATCATTCATTAAACAATTAGCATGTTACCTTGTTAAGAATCTTTAAAACCAAGGTGAGGTTTTTTCATTCAGGAAGCACACAGACTGTTTAGCATCTTTTTCTAATTAAGCATTAATCCCTCCCAGGAAGACTGAGTGGGTCAAGCAAAGGAAGTTTCAAAGATAAGGGGTTTCTCTTTTGTAAACTGCAATTAACAGCTTTTAGCAGCCAGCCTTGCTCCGCTCCTCCCAGCAGCTGAAATGATCCTGATGACTTTTATTTCTTGCTCCTTATGCAACTGACCACACTCAGGAAACGAAGATATGACAAATGCAGACATAAGATGAGCCGTAACAACCGCAAACGAAACAAAAAGCCTTTGGCTTACAATATAATCATATACAACGTCTTCCTTACAGGACATTTTTCCCACCGTATCAAACACACGTTCTCCCCATGGAAGCATTCGCTCTGTCACAGGCTCTCAAACTGGGGCACCAACCCTCATTATGCGCACTTTTTTTTTAAAATATTAAAAAAAAAGGTCAGTTTGCAGTTGTTTCGAGAAACAATTGTAGAAAAGTCTTAAAGTTTTACAATTTTGTACCGTTCAACTATTTATTTCTAATGTTTACCAGTAATATCAAAGATAAAAATCTTCATCCCTTCCTGTGAGTATGTGGTGTAGCTGGTAACCAAGAGAAAATCAGTCATGTTCTACATACGTCCTTACACCAACATATTGTTAGGGTGAAAAACTGTCAGCTGTTTCTTTCTTGGAAGTTCCCTCGGTTCATTATTTTCCAAAGGGGCATAAAACAAAAAACATGGGAGGCCAGTCTATGTCACTCATAAAAAAAAGCAGTATTAGTTGTTTTTTTTGTTTGTTTGTTTCTTTTTTAATGCATGATGAACAGTTTGTTACTGGGGCCTCTGGGTTGACTGAAAGAGCAATTTCATTTCACATAGCAGCTTTTTAGGATTTTATATTTTTAAGATTTAATTAATTTTTTGTAAGAGTCTTATTAGATAGCCCAGGCTAGCCTCCAATTTATCATTATCCTGGTTCAGCCTCCTGAGTAGAGGGATTACAGCTTGTACCAGCACACCTATCCCAGGATTTAGACCTAGCACCTTAAAAGCAATCCAATCCAATCTTAGCTTTTTTGTTTTTGTTTTTTTCCTGAGACAGGGTTTCTCTGTGTAGCACTGTGCCTTTCCTAGAACTTACTCTGTAGCCCAGGCTGGCCTTGAACTCACAGAGATCCACCTGCATCTGCCTCCCGAGTGCTGGGATTAAAGGCGTGCGCCACCACCGCCACCCAGCCTCTCCTTAGTTTCTAAAAATACAAACTAAAGCTAACAAAGGAACGTAACTTTTCCAAGGTCACACATGAATTACAAAAAAAAGGAGATGGAACATCCACTAACTCCCCAGTCTAAAAATTCTTCTTTTCGACAATTAAGTCATGTGAAGAAAAGTCACCCTAGCTGTAGGAAGACATTGCTTCATTGGTAAATTACGGGAAATGATTCTTGGAGACAGCAGGCTTTCCTCTTGCTGATATCTCCATTAAAGAATCTCACATTAGGAAAAAAACTCTTACAGGGCCTATAAAAAGTGACAGGTACAGAGTAGAGAGACAATAAGCCAACAGCTATATCTTACAAGGTAGAAAGTGACAGAGTGGGGACTTCAGTCGCTAGTGAAGGGAGAGGTGTTCTTTGTATTTAAGCCTCGTGGTCTAAAACATTTAGTCAAGCACCCGGGCACACTTTGAAAGTAGGAAATTTTACTATACATTTTGTGAAATTCCCATATATCAAGGACTAACATTTCCCCCAGTAACATTCTATCTCTTAAGAATGGGATACACAAATAAATGTACATACTTATAACCTATGACAAAAGTACAATTACATTAATATTGTTTGATACCAATAGTTGATATGAGAAAATTCAGATTAGAAATAATTTATGATGCTTAGCATTGCACACATGAATTGATGCTTTATAAGTTGTTCATTGTGTTGCATTTATATTAGCAAACTTTTGTTTCTTAATTTAAATTGTTTAGAATCCTCACTGGAAAACTAAAAATTCAATGCATACATACACCTTTAGTAAGACTTACAAAATGTTCCTCACAATATAGTCAAGAAAACAGCTGCTTTGACTGTTCTCCTGTAAATAGTCAATATTTCACCTGGTGTTGCCTTAGCAGCTGTATAGGGAAGACTCAGAATGTGGGATGTAGTCATTGCTTTCTAGAAGTTTACAACATATCTCAGAAGTTAAAAAAGGAATGAAGGAATAGTATAAAGACAATGTTAGATAAAATACTAAAACAAGAGCTTCAAACAGGAGCTTGGTGTATGCACTCAGAAGAAAGAAAGACAATTATAGGTCTGTATCTACTTAGTAACTAATAGTTAAATTGGGCGTTAAATGTTGGTTAGGTCTATGTTAGTTTCACTTTCTGGTTAGATGTTGGATGATAGCACATAGAATGACAACATTAAAGACAAGCTGCTCTGCATCCACACACCACTTCACACACGTAGTATTGTGAAAAAGGCACAACTGTAGTAAACCTGAACCTTCATCAGTAACCCTTCAAATCCTCTGGGTTCAATTTAAGGCCCCAGTTCTTCATAAATGCTTTCATTTAGCAGCATTCCTTCCCATTCTTACATTCTCCCAGAACTTACTGTGACTGCTTGGACTGACTGCTTGTACTGCTTCTACATACGTCCTGGAAAAAAAAAAAGGAAAGAATGCATTAGGTTCTCAGATAGGAGCTTTCTTGAGTAGTTCATAAGATTTCTGGAGAGCAGATAGAGAAATATGAAGACAGGAAGGACTGGAAGAATAAATGCAGCGTGGAATGGTCCCTGGGGTGACTAATGACCTGCTGGTATCAGCTTGGAGAACACCAGACTGAGCACAGGGCCAGCTTCAATGCTACCCATTTATGAGGTTTTTTTTTTTTTTTTTCCGGAGCTGAGGACTGAACCCAGGGCCTTGCGCTTGCTAGGCAAGTGCTCTACCACTGAGCTAAATCCCATTTATGAGTTCTTAAATGTGTACTTTGATGTCTATAATTTATGTGATTCTTAAATTATTGGCTTCAGAGAAAGGATGAGTGATAAATATATGTGGAAAGAGAATAAAGGTGTCACATGATTCCAATGTGCCAGTTTGTTAGCTAAAGACCATGAAATGTAGCAAAGAAATGCTTAGTTCACAAGCAGGGCTCCAAACCCCTTTCAATATGTCTGTGCCATGGCACAGTGATGTGGTCATTACTGTGTAAGGGTTTAATAGCAATATTTTAAAGAAAAACTCTGGTGTGATGTGATCACGAGACAAGTCCTTGGGATCTTGATGAGCATTTATCATCAGATAATTAATATGAAATGAGATAACTGGCACAGAGCCATTACTCCTATGATTCTGCAAGGAAGGTCTCTGAAATCAGGGAAGTGATACTCACATCGTGATATCACTTTACTTCATCAAGAGGTTTATGTGCAAACTTGCATGGCTAGCTTTAAAAGATGCATATGTAGATCAATGGAAATCTGTCCCTTAATGAAAAAGGAGTACTAGATATTGTAGGGATTATCAAGGCAACTCCACGTAGTTAAAAAGGAGGTTTATTTTGGGGTAACTTCTAACCAGTAAAGGGGTTGGTTACAGGATCCAGGAGAGGTGAGGTACAGGCCAGAGGGGTTCTCTGGAGAACTCTGCTCAGCCTACCATCCAGCATCCAGGATCTTGAGGAAGGAACCAAGAAAGCCTGTGCATCTGGATCTCGGGTCTTAAGGGCTCCCGTCTTGGCACCACCCCAGGGGCAGGTCATAGGCCTGGCAGTTTCTGGAAGCCTCACTAGGTGTAGTATTTCCAGGTCAAAGCTGGAACAGCTACCCACTACAACTAGAGGAAGCCAAGAATTCACTGTTTGCACTGGGTACACACACAATCACACACACTCACACACGAAAAAATAAACAAATAGCTATTCTATTCAGAAAGCATCAAAGGCACTAAAGACTATAAAGACTAGCTTGTAGACTATAAAATTTGTCTAGTAGGAAACAAGTACCTTCCACCGATATTCAGATACCCACCTAAGCAAATCTTCAGCTAAGTATTTCCAGCATTATTCCAAAGAGCTCTTTGAAAATGGAATATATCACTGCAGGGTGTTCTCCAATGGGGAAGGTTTGGATATAGAAGCCTTATAATGACATAATGAGAAGATAGCTCAAGGGAGAGCAAACTTTGAAAACTATACCACAGTTCTAACACTGCTGTTATTTTTCAGAATAATTATACATTGTGTTTTGAATAAGATGTCAGAGTAGAATCTAACCTAGCCAATTGGGTTCCTTTAATATGTAAACTTTTGTTTGTTTAATTGACAAATAAAAATTAAGAATGTTATCCTTAAAAAAATGTCCTCAATCCCTACCACTTAAGTGTTTAGGTTCCATACTTAAAGATTTATTTTTATCATTTAAAATTATGTGATGGGGTGGTATATGCATGTGAGTATGGTTGCCCATGGGGGCTGGAAGATGGTGAAGGATCCCTTGAAGGTAAATTGCAGGTGGTTGTTAGCTTCTTGACACAAGTACTGGTAACAAAACTTATTGGTGAAATTATTAAGGCCACTCCATGTAGTTAAAAGGGAGGTTTATTAGTGGCGTAACTTACAAATGAAGGGATAGGTTAGGTTTCAGGGTCTGGGAAAGATGTCGCGCAGTTCGGCGATGTTCTCTGGAGAACTCTGCTCCATCTACCTCCAGCGTCCAGGGTCCAGGAACCAAGAGAGATGGCACATCCAGATCTCGGGTCTTCAGGGTCCTCTCTTGGCCCTGCCTTGTAGGTGTGACAGTTACAGAAGCCTCAATGGGGGTTGGAACTTCCAGATCAAGGTTGGAACGGCTACCCACTACAAAAACTCATGACCTCTTCAAGAGCAGTGTGTGTTCTTAACCACAGAGCCACCATCTCCCCCACCAACGTCATGTAACATTTACTTTTCCTATGCCTACGTTACCTAAAGCTCATCCATGTTTTAGCAAAAGATACCATTTTCCTCCTTCTTTTTTACAGACAGATAAGACTTTTGGAAATAGGCAATGTTTTGAAATAGAAACAAAAGTAAACAAAGGAAAAAAAAAACCTTAGGAACAGGAGAGATGCTTCATTAGTTAAGAGAGCTCACTGGTCTTCCACAGGACCTGTGTTCAGTTCTAACATCATATCAGGTGGCTCACTACCTGTAACTCCAGCCTCAAGGGGTCTTCTAACCTCCAAGGATGCTTACACTCATGCATACCCATGCACATATCCATGCACAGGTATATAAATATGTGCCTAATTTAAAATAGTAATAATAACTTAAAAATTTTAAAAGAAACCTATTCAAATATGGAAATCTGACCTGAAAAATACTGGTTTTCTGTGTCCTCCTAAGGTTTTTCTAGCACAAGACCAGACTTCAGTCTACTAGCAAGCAGAACTAGATGTTTCCTCACTTTTAAATAAGGATAATAATTCCTACTTCACAATGCTCATTATTGTCTATATATGATTAAAGAATCACATTTATTGAGGGTAAAGATCTATTGCAATTTAAAAGTGTCTATTGCCCTATAATCTATCCTTGTATTTGTTGTCAAACCTCTCAACTTATATAAGTGTTCATCATAATTTGACCATTAGTATTGTTCAACCAACCTATTTAAATTCACCACATTTCACCAGGGTTTATATTTTTTTGGAAAACCTGTTATTAGAAAATGATATTAGCCTAATGAGTTATAGTTAACAAAATGTCAGGTGATTCCTCCTGTGAAATCAAACTAAATTGCAGATATTAATGAAGACTCTTCTGTGGCCTCAAGGTTAGGAGAGTCTGCGAGAAAAGAAAATATTAAACACACCTGATTGAATAAAATGTCTTCAATGAGCAAATGGTAACCTCATACAGAGACAGTAATGGGCCCAGGGTCTGATCCACATTACAAGGAAACAGGGGGCCTATGCTTCATTTGTAAGAGAAAGATAAATGTGTCACAAGGCCAGTCGTTACTATTTACAGAGGTTCAACTTTGTCATGCATGAAAGCTTTGCACAATTTAATAGTTTTGAAAGATTTGAGACATTTAATAATTTTCACTGGTAAAAATGCAAAAGGCAAGTACAATTTTTTTAAAAAAATCTATAGACTGAAACACAAATATATTTCTACAGTTCGTCTAAATACCTGAAATGACTTCATCTCAAAAACTTATTTTATTTCTAATAATCAATATCATTTCTAATTCTGTTAATTTTAAATAATAATATAATCCTCAAAATTCTATTCCACCTTACTCAAGGATTGTCTCATTCCATTTTTTAAATTATAGATTTATTCAACACTTATAATTATGCTAATATTATGTTATAGAAAATCCCCAAATAGCATTTACTACTCCTTAGTTCTAAAGGATGTACTGCTGATATTTCTCTTCACCACTCATATAAATACTTTATGTAACTTAATTTTAAACATAAATGTGAATATGCTTTCATATTTTGGTTTTTCATTTATCTTCATTAAAAACTATAACTTCACCAGGTGGTGGCGGTGCACTCCTTTAATCCCAGCACTCAGGAGGCAGAGCCAGGTGGATCTCTGTGAGTTCAAGGCCATCCTGGTCTACAGAGTGAGTTCCAGGAAAGGCGCAAAGCTACACAGAGAAACCCTGTCTCAAAAAACAAAAAACAAAAACCCCTCAAAACCAAAAAACTATAACTTCGTCCCAATCACTGATAGTGCCATTTTAAGTCTCTGTTAGACTAGCATTTAGAAAATATTGCCACAAAACTTTTGTTACTATTACGTGTTAGCTTCTTACAGCAGGTGAAGGATAGACAAGTCAATGTATATCCACAAATTATATATTAAGTGATTAATGAACAAATCCTTGATTTCCATAACCCCATGCATCATTCATAGGTATGTGGGACATCACACTTAATATTTGATGATTACTTGAAAACTTATATTCTCTCAGAAATTCTTTGGCAGCTTTCAAATGCAACTGTAAGGTTGCATTTTTTAATTTTTGTGTTAAACATGATTGACAAAAAGAAACCAAAGAGGACCATTCAATGGAATCTCAACTCAGAGAGTTCACATTTGAAATACTAAGATCTCCAAAGCACAGGAGCCCATAATATGTAGACATACAACTATATCCAAAATACATAATTTGCTTCTTGCCCCTTAAGAGAACCAAGTTGATGTATACACAACTTAAAATCCCTGTCACTCATAAGTAACTAGAAATCCTTGTATAAAATAATAAACAGCATTATACAGTTGTATTTCTAGGACAGAGTGGGGGTTGTGGGTCTTTGTTGTTTCATTTTGTCTAAACGCAAGTTCGAGGGTTGAATATATAAAGTGGAGTGAGATTATGATGCATTAATCTTCTTCCAAATGTTAATTTATGGGTTTCACAAGATCTTCTTTGCTTTCCAGCTCAGAGAATGGCTTTTCTCAATAGTTCAGTGGCTCGATTTCCATGGCAATGCCACTCCAAGAAAATTGAGTAGTTACAAGAAAGGTGTTTGTTTCATGGTGTCTGAATATCTAGTGATACATTTTATCCTGTCACAGCCAGAGCACTCTAATTCTCATTCTCTCTCTCTCTCTCTCTCTCTCTCTCTCTCTCTCTCTCTCTCTCTCTCTCTCTCACACACACACACACACACACACACACACACACACACACACACGTCTCTAAATGAGCATCCCAAGTTCTTTTTCAGCAAAGATATGTCTTTTTTCAGCCTGGGATTTTGCATTTACGTCAAAAGTATAAGTGCAAAATAAGCACCAGTATAGATGCTAGAGTAGTGTCTCCTAAGAAAGGGACTTTATAGCGTAATAATAACAAATTGTGATGACAGGTGAGCTAGGTTATAAATATAGTTCTCAGAGTTGAACCCTAGTTCTGCTTTATTGTAAAATTAGAGCAGAGTTGCAAGATTTGTCCTAGAGAAGCTTGGGAGACAGCTCAGTCAATAGAGTATTTACCCAGAATGCATGAAGCACTAGGTTCTAGTTTTAGCACTATACGATCCAGGCATGGTGAAACAGGCTCATAGTCACAGCATGTCAGAGGTAGATGCAGGAGGATCAGAAATTCAAGGAAATTTCTATCTATACAAGGAGTTTAAGGCCAGCCTGGGCTACATGAGACACTGTCTCAAACAGAAAGGTGAAAAATGGAGAAAGAACTGGGGGAGAGGGAGAAATGTTAGCAAATATTATCTAGTTCTAAGGCCAACAGCATCATCTAACATAAAAATACATATTGGAATATCTTTTGGCCTTTGCAACAGAAATAATGTGAAGATACAATTTCTCTGTGTCATATAACTCAAGTATATCTTGTCTTCAGCAATAGGGTCTTACCATCACATTCTGAAAGAACCAAGAGGAATAACAATAGCTTGTAGACAAGAGCGTGTCTATGATGGTAGGAGGGATCCCACTGACCAACAACACCAAAAGAAAGTAACCCATACCTGGTATTGAACCTTTAATCTAAGAGCCTATGATGTTTGGAAGTGCCATTTTCCCTTCACTCCTGTTATAGGATAACTCCATTCAAACTTCTTTTACACATGCACATGTACATATTTGAGAAAGCATCTACAATAGCAAGCTTTTGTTTGTATTTTCAAAGGTCTTTGAGTTAGTTATTCCTCCCATATCCTCTCCTCTAACCTTCCTTCCCGTCTTCCATCCCATTTAATCCTTATCATTCCATTACCCCTTTACTCCTTCCCACTGCCTGCTTTCTAGCCCACTTCACCTGCATCCCTAATGTGGTCCCTTACTATTTTCCTAACTCCTACATCCATATTCTCCTATACTCCAACTTAAACATTATTAGCTTCAGGGGTATTTGTAGATAGTTGGTATGGCTACTGCTTAAGGGAGACCTTTCTTGGACTCATGAAAAATTTCTACAGTTTTACTTGTTCTTTTAGCAGTGGTTGAAAAAAGCTTGGCAAAGCCAAGTGAGAGAGAAGATAAAAGAGAGAGGCTTTAGCTTGTTCCCAGCACTACACGTTTATTAAGTTATAAACCATGCGTTCTATGCATACTTCCCGTAATCTCTTACTTAACATTTTGTGACAGGTTTAATACAGCAAAATTAGACATGCTGCCACAGCCCTTCTGACAGCTACCTGGCTTCCATGCACTAACACTGCTGGCTGCTTGCCCAGTGCTCATACCATTGAAGAAAGTGCTCAGGAACATTTTTAGTGAGGTCTGGAAGCAAGACAATGAGATGGAGGTTTCAGCACACAAAATAGTAAATGCTCCTGAGGAATTTTTAGATAGTATCAGGCATCATCTGGCTTAGAAAAAGAGGAAAATGACTGTGGACTTATGATAGGTAGGTAAGGACCATCTTCTATTAGGTAAACTTCCTAAAACAATTCTAAATTTAAAATAAAATTAAATCAGTGTTTCTTTCATTTACATCCCATTCAGTTAGAGAATGAATTCAGGTAAAATAAATTAATTTCAGAATAAATTTCTTTCTACTTAAGTAAATTTGGAAATGTGCATATAGAATAAATATATCCTTTTCCTCTTTACTTGCAACAAAATAATTTAACCAAGTTTAGATTGGAATAGTCAATCCTTGGCAGATAATCATTCATCAAGGCAACATCATATTGAAAGTTACTACTTTCTGCTTGCTTCACAATCCTAGTAATAATTAGATCTTAAATGTGTTGATAAACCCTAAATATTAACACAGCATTATGGCATTATGCTCAATGTGGGAGAATGACTCCTGTTGTAGAAAATTCCTTTACACTGTGTGAAGATGTGTCACTGTGATTGGTTTGATAAAGAGCTGAATGGCCAATAGCTAGGCAGGATTTTCTGGGCAGAGAGGACACTGGGAAGAAGAAGAGGGAGGCACCAGAGACACAGAGCAAGCAGGATGGGCAATACGAAGATGAGGTAATAAAGCCCCAAGACAGAAAGTAAATTAATAGAAATGGGTTAATTTAAGTTATAAGAGCAAGCCAGAAACAATCCTAAGCTAATGGCCAGGTCTTCATAATTAACAATAAATCTGTGTCATTATGGGGGAGCTGATGATCCCCCCCCCAAAAAAAATCAGCCTACATATGGCAACCAAAGTCTGGCCAAGTATGTCCACATAAGGTCTGAGAAAGTTTTAAAAAAAAAGTTTAAAACATGGAGTCAAACACAGCTTCCTGGCATAGTTTCCTGTTGACGGAGGTCTCTCAGATAGACTTGGCATACAGAGACCGCCTACAGGCTGGAGCCAGCTGCCAGCACCGTGTACCAGCACCATGTGCTAAACTGAGGCACACCAACAGCTGGTATAGCAGTTTAAGTTTTGTCTCATATGATCCGATAGCACTGAAAGTGCTTAATAAAGACAGGTCCAGACGTGAAAAAAAATTCTAAATAGGTTATAGTATGTTTAAAAATATGCATAGCCTTGAGAGAAAAAAGGAAAATGGGTATAGTCAGTCATAGAAAACAGTCAATCATTTATAAATAATAAAAAAAGAATAAGCCACGTAGAGAGGGGAAATACACAGGGAGTCTGGATCCTGTATGGTGTTGAATTGACTTCAAATTTTTTGATTGCTAATGAGCAAACAATAGCTGCTGAGGGACATTGGATTATAGAAACTACTAAATTAAACCAATATATTAACTAAATTAAATCCATATATTTAAAAAATGGCTTAACTTCAAAATAGAAGTAAAAAATATTACATTGGGGAAGAGATTATGCTTTTGCTTCTACAGAAAATGAAAATCTGTGGATTCATTCAAGGTTGATAGAGATCAGGTTTGATCTGGGAGAAACCCTTGAAAATCTTGGTATAATGACATAAAGAAAAAACCTAGAAAAACTATAAGACAGATGACATATATTTTTTCTGCTCAAACATAAAACAAAAAATCATCTTTGGCTGGCTTGTGTACAGTGCACAATTCATTCTTGTGTTAGTGTAGATATGTATGTTACCTTTGAAAGTTTGTGTGTTTTCAGAGCAAGGGGACCAAACACTAATTCAAACAGGTGGCCCATGAGGTCCAGCCCCTCAGAATGCCTCTGTTGTAGTTTCCTCAGAGTTCTGCATCCACAACAGCTTCAAGGCTGCTTGCTGAGATGGTCCAGCCCCATAGACTAATATAGCCAGGACTTGACCATTATCCTAATTTTCTCAGGTTCCCCTAAAGATGTCAACACCCCCAGACAACAGGAAGTAGCCTGGAGAACACAACACCCACACTCTAAAGAGGTGGGGTGGGTGGTTTTTGATCATTCAGTGGGTTTTGGATATTTGTACTTAGGGTGGTTGATTACAGATTGTTACTGGTCATGGTCAGGGAGAAAGCTAAACAAAGGAGATTAGATTCAGGAATATCTTTCTGAAGGGAAATAGGGGGATATCATATAGCAATGATGAGGCAAAAGGATGGATTTTTGAGTCTACTTTCAAACAACCACTACTTAAAAAAAAAAACCACTCAAATATTTTACATTGGTATGGATTTTCACATATTGATACATCTTTTCCAGACAGGGTTTTTTGTCTATTATACAAAAAAAACCCTGTCTGGAAAAACAAAAACAAAACTAAAACAAAAAAAATAGATACCAACATGGAAAATTCATTATTGTCCTGGATATTATACATACAAACATACAATCAAATTCCAGTTTTTATCAAAAATTTTCATTTATTCAAATTCTACTAATTAAAAAATATATAAAGTTTAGAAATCACAAATAGTACAATAGAATAGATAGAACAGAAAAGAGTCTAAGTAGACAGAAAGAGGTCATACAAGGGCATATGAGATCAAACCAGAGAGCAAAAATATTAAGACATTTAGAAAAGGAAAAGGAGATATATGAGGCCAGTTGGAAATTTCGTTTGACAATATAATAAGAGAGCTAGAGAGGAAAGGAAAGAAATAGAGCAGAAATTTCTAAGGTACCTGAAATAAGAAAAGTGTATATTTAAAAGCTCTACAATCCCCAGCTAAGAAATACACAAAGAATATCACACTTGGGCACATCTGCCAAACTGCCACAAATCCAAATGGTAGAGAAATCACAAAAAAAAAAATAAGTCCATAATGTTGACAGTGAGATTTTCCAGGAAACATGAATATTGGAACACAATAGAACCGGGTGTTTTTGAAGTAGAAAGAAAGTGATCAGAGATGGGCATAGATAAACAGAAAACAAAATAAGGAATATTAACCAAATTCATAGCAAACATAAAATTATTTTTCTAACTATGAAACATTAATAATGACTTTTATTGGATTGAAATATATGGTGAACTAAGATTCGTAACCTAGAAGTGGAATGTTCTGTGAGTTGAATTGCCTGGAATGTGTCAAAAGCAAGATAAAGTGTGTAAATATGAGAAAGAAGCTTCTGAAGCTGTTTTAATAGCAATGGAGTTCTTTATATTTTTATTAAAAGATTTTAACCTTTTAAATAATATTTTTATTCAGTCTTTGAAAATTTCATATCAATTTCCTGCTCCCTCTATACACCTCTCCCCATGACCTTCCATGTTCATGGGCTCTAGTGAGATATTTCAATACACATATACAACGTATTATGAAAATTTCATGTATTTCACTTCAAATATCTATCATTGAGTTATGTTAAAAACATTCAAAAGTCCTCTCTACTGACTGATTTGAAACTATAATTTTTGTCAACCTCAATTATGCTGCTGTTGCTATAAAGATTATTAGTTGTTTCTTCTATCCAATCGCATCCTTTTTTTTTCCTCTCTATCTACCCCAGCGAATCCTTCCCAGGCACTGTTATCATACTTTCTATTTCAACTTTTTTTGCTTTGAGATAAGAATAAAAACACTAAGTATTGATTTTCAAAAATATTTTTATTTTATAATTAATTTAATTTTACATATCAGCCACAGATTCCCCTGTGCTCCCTCCTTCCATCCCCAGCTTCCCCCCCAATCCACCCCCCATTCACACCTCCTCCCAGGCAAGATCTCCCCTGGGGAATCAGTCCAGCCTGGTAGATTCAGTTGAGGCAGGTCCAGTCCCCTCCTCCCTGCCTCAAGGCTGAGCAAAGTGTCTCAGCATAGGCCCTAGGTTCCAAAAAGCCGGCTCATGCACCATGGACAGGTCCCAGTCCCACTGCCTGGGGGCTTCCTAAACAGTTCAAGCTCATCAACTGTCTCACTTATCCAGAGGGCCTGATCCAGTTGGGGGCTCCTCAGCTATTGGTTCACAGTTCATGTGTTTCCACTAGTTTGACTATTTGTTCCTGTGCTTTTTCCATCATGGTCTCAATATCTCTTGCTCATATAATCCCTCCTCTCTCTCACCGATTGGACTCCTGGAGCTCCACCTGGGGTTTGGCTGTGGATCTCTGCATCTGCTTCCCTCAGTCACTGGATTAGAGTTCTAGCACAACAGTTAGGGTGTTTGGCCATCCGATCACCAGAGTAGGTCAGTTCAGGCACTCTCTCGACCACTGCCAGTAGTCTATAGTGGAGTAATCTTTGTGGATTTCTGGGGACCTCTCTAGCACTCTGCTTCTTCCTACTCCCATGGGGTCTACATTTATCATGGTGTCTCTTTCCTTGTTCTCCCACTCTGTTCCTGATCCAGCTGGGACCTCCAGCTCCCCTAAGCTCTTTTTCCCCCCGACCCTTGCCCTCCACTACCCCCACCCCCACCCCCAGTTTGCTCATGTAGATCTCATCCATTTCTCTGTTGCTGGGAGATCCCTGTGTCTTTCTTAGGGTCCTCTTTACTAGGTAGCCTCCCTGGAGTTGTGAGTTGCAGTCTGGTTGTCCTTTGCTTTACATCTAGTATCCACTTATGAGTGAGTACATGCCATGTTTGTCTTTCTGAGTCTGGGTTACCTCACTCAGGATGATATTTTCTAGTTCCATCCACTTACCTGCAAACCTCATGATGTCATTGTTTTTCTCTGCTGAGTAGTACTCCATTGTGTATATGTACCACATTTTATTTAGCTCAGGGTTGGGTATTTAGCTCAGTGGTAAAGCGCTTGCCTAGCAAGTGCAAGGCCCTGGGTTCAGTCCTCAGCTCCAGGGGGTGGGGGGAATGTTCTACCTGTGTTTATAACTGTTAGATATTTAAAATACCAAGTATTGATTTTTGTTTACCTTGTTCATTGCACTTAACAGTACAATCCCTAGTACTATAAATGTGGCTTCAAATTACTGAATTTCTTCACTTCATGGTCAAATATTTTTCTATAATGTATGTTTATCAAGTTTATCTTCATGTTGATTGCATATGTTTGCCATTACAGGACTAGTGCTGCACTAAACATGCATGTACAGGTATCTCTTTGGGACATTGCTCTAACATATTCTTATACATATTCCTAGTAATGGGACTGTGTAGAAGCTCTATTAATAGTGTTTTTGGGGATTTTCCAGTTTTGTATGGGATGGAAAGTGATTTGTGATAGCTGTATTTTTGGTTTTGAATGAGTGCATTAAATATATAGAAAGCCAAAGTAAAAGAATAATTAGCAGTAGATAGATCGATGACTAGTAGAGACACCAAAAAGAAAAAAAATCATCAACTGTGCCACTCAAAATCTAGCACAAATCCACTTGGGAAGCCTTTTTAAGGTAGTCAGACAGAGTTCCTGGTAGGGTTCCAAGGATCACAGCGTGCCCACTCTGATGAAACTGCCAAGCAAAAGATAAAACAGAAACAGATGGATAACATCATCAGATCTGACAATCACAATATCCATCAGGAACTAAGTAGAGAAGAGTTGAGGAAATCAGATGGAGTTTTCTCAACATGGATAAGCTTCACGTGGCTGAACTTCTGGCTTCTTATTCCCCACTGTAGGCGCTTCTAGATCACTGGATGAACATTAGTAACATCCATCGGACGTGATTTACCTTGTAGATGTTCTGAAGGGCACAATGTTTTCATTCTTGAGGTATTGTGCTATTCTCTCCTCTCTGTCACTTGGGGACTTGGAAGATACAACAGAAACAGGATTCTGTCTCAGATAGGGACTGGGGCAACTCAGCTTCCAGATACAGCTTTTCAGTGATCTCCAACAGACTATGACAATTCACCAGTACAGTGTACATTCCAGTTCATATTGCTCAGCATACTTGTGTTAATTTGCACCCTCATCAACAATGAACGGAGTTTGCCTTTCACTACAAACTAAGAAGAATTCATTCTATTTTTGTTTTCTAGTAATAGATATTCCAACTGGGATGAGATAAAATTGTGTTTTTTACCTTGAATTTACTTAATTTTTTGTGATATTGATTTTTTTATACTATTGGCTATTTGTATATGTTATGAAATATTTAAATTAAAGCCATTTGCCCATTTTTAACATGCTATTTTTTTTAAATATGAAGTTATTTGATATCCTTATATAGTCTTACCATTGTCTGATATACATTTATTAAATATTTTTGCTGTTTTTTAGGTTATTTCTTCATTCTGGTGATTATTTCCTCTGTTATACAAAACTTTTTCAGTTTGATGCCATGCCATCATTAATTTCTGCTTTTGTTACTTATATTTCAGGATCATACCTAGAAAAAAATGCCCTGAAGTATTTTCCTTTAGGTTTCTTTGTGATAACTTCTTAATGTGGGGTCTTATGCTTATGTCTTTTATCAATTTTGAAGTGAATTTTGCAGTTTTTTACAGGAATAAGATTTAGGGTCTGATATCTACCTATGGGTATCCTGTTTTCCTGCCACACTTATTGAAAGGACTATCCTTTCTCCACTGTATGTTCTTGCTGCTTTCAGACAAAGTAATTTTTAAGGCAAGTATTACTAGTGATAAAAGTGATAGTGTGAGACAATCAGTCACCAGTATATCAATTATGGATAGGACTATACCTACTATAATCTTCTACATATTAAACTACATGCATATAAAATGAGAAAACTGACAAACCACAATCACTGCAGAAGATCTGAATAGAAACAGAATGACACATATATGGATAGATAATATATGACAAAGCACTTCTATAATTCCCCAGGGAAGGATGGACTTCTCGATAAATGAGGCCTTTGGCAACAAATGGAAGAAAAATAAATCTTGACTTTTTCTATAAAACTTACACACACATACACACACACACACACACACACACACACACACACAAACACACACACACACGTTGTACCAATAGATTGTTGACCTAAATGTAAAACATGAAATGTAACATCTTCTCATATTTAAAAGCAGAATAGCCTCATGAATTCTGAATAGAATGCTTTCATCACAGACTAAAGCATTACATGTATATTTATAAAGTGTATCTGAGTATGTCAACACTGAGAAAACAAACTCAGTCAATCACCTGATTATGCTAAGGAGCGAATTAGTAGTTGGTTTGTAGAACATATCAATAATTTCTTCTGTATTATCTTTCATGCGTTATCTGTCCACAATTCCTGAAGTACCTTGATCCCCTCACCATGTGCTCCAACAAAGGGAGTTAATATCAGAATTTTAGCTGATCCAGGCTTCTGAGCATAGGTTTTGTGGTTGGGTTGGTGTTTACTTTTCTCTTTTGGTAGTTTGTGTTGTAACTTCCTGTACCAAAGATGCTAAAACATAGGCAGGAAGGCTTTATGTGGGCACTAGCTCATCTTCTCCATGGTCAGTGAGCCGTGTGAGTGTTGTCTTCAGCAACACACCTTGCTGTCAGATTGGGAAGAGCAACCTATTGTCTTGACAACAGCCTAGGTTGTTTGGGTTCCCATGGGCCCCCTATAGCCAATAACTCAAATAGATGTAACTCACTCCTGATACAGGAAACTTCACTTGTTGACACAAGATGGCCAGTTGGGACTCTGTCTCACCTGTTATTTTGAGATTTCAATTAGATCATCTTTGTATATTCATATGTATTTTAGGAAGTTTCCACTCTATTAGGTTTTCATACTACCTTCAAATTCCCCTTAATTTTAGCTGTCCCTCCTTGTATTCCCTGCCTCATTTCCCTCTTCTCTCTCCTTCCTCACTTGACTGCCCCATTCCAGCCTCCCAACCCCTATAACCATTCATAATTATCTTTTCTATTTTCCTTTTCTAATGAGATCTGTTTGTCCCCTACAGTCCCTTATTCTATACTTACCCTCTGTGGTTCTATGGATTGTATCTTGGTGATATTGATTTACAAGCTAATATCTACATATAAGCAAATACATACTATGTTTGTCTTTCTGGGTCCCGGACACCTCATTCAGGGTGTTTTTTGCCTAGTTCCATCCATTTGTCTGCAAGTTTCATGATGCTGTTTTTTAATGGCTGAGTAATACCCTTGTCTGACTGATGTCCTTTGCCATGCAGAAGTTTTAGGTTTCATGAGGTCTTAATTATTAATTCTTGATATTAGTACCTGTGCTAATGGTGGTCTGTTCAGAAAGTCTTCTTCTGTGCTAATACATTCAAGGCTATCCCCCATTTTCTCTTCTATTAGGTTTAGTTTTCTCTGATTTTACATTGAGGTCTTTGATGCATTTGGAGTTGAGTTTTGTGCAAGGTGATAGGTATTAGGCCCAAATAAAAGCATTTTGATTTGTACTGTCTTTTGATTGTCCTAAATTCCCCTGTGGTGAGAATTCTTCTTACCCTGAAAGAGAGAGAGAGAGAGAGAGACAGAGACAGAGACAGAGACAGAGAGACAGAGAGAGTTCATGTGGTCAGGGTGTATATACATGTGTGTGTATTTGCGTTATACATGCTATGGCCAGAAGTTAGCTCAAGTGCCTTCCTCATTCATTCTCCACCTTGTTCTATGAGACAAGGGCTGTCCCTGAACCTGGAGCACACTAATTCAATTAGAATGGCTGACCAGTAAGCCTCAAGCATTCTTTTGTCTCTGCCTCCCCAATGACAGGATTACAAGTACAAGCCATTATACTGGCCATTAGATACATGATGGAGATCTGCACTAAGGTCCTTATATTTGCTTAGTAAGCACCTTGATGGCTGAGCCATATCCTCATCCTGGAACGTATTTTTTTTTTGTTAGAGACATTCTTCATAAAAGATAACCTTTTAAATGAAAGTAAGTCAATGGCCTCAATTATAACAATCTTAGATCACCCATTTCATATACTACCTTAAATGTGGGAAATGATTATTCTAAAATTCAGACACAATGGTCTTCTGTGGATGAATAATCAAGGAATTGAAAATAAGAATGTTTAAATTCATTTGCTGGCAGAACACCAGAAGTTACAATTTTAAAATAATAATCACTTAACTGGCCAAATTCTGCACACACACACACACACACACACAAAAAAAAAAAAAAAAAAAACAATAGTTAGAAGAGAAAAAGGCAATGTTAACATCAATAGATCTTAGCTGAAATGCTTCAATGCTCCAAGGTCTTCAAGTTTTCATCTAGCAAAAATCCCCTTTCTGTATCTTCTGAACTTCAACAGAATATCTATTTTGATTGATTACTTCCTCAGACAACTCCCTTGTAAATCCTAAACCTTGCATTTTCTTTTTTCACTTGACTGTGAACTCCTTAGGCAAGGTTCTTGTCTTATTCATTTTTATCCCTGGTACTTAACCTTATATCTGGCACTTGGTGCACGTTGGGTGACTAAATCCAGCCCTTGAAAAAATATGAGGGAGAAGAATTCTGGATCGAATTACAGATACCCGTGAGCTACATGTAAGAGCAACAATGGAGTCGCTGCCACTCAGAATGACAAATCATTGTTCATTCAGTCACTTGTCCCCTCACCAATGTGCACAGAACCTTGTAGCCAAGTTCCCATGAAGCAGGGCTGGCATTGTTAGAGAGTGCTAGACTGACTCTCTCTAAACAGCCATTACTAAACATGATCTCACTGCCATGTGCAAGCAAGGCTCCTAGAACATTCTAGAAAGCCTGTCTGTGAGTTAGCTAAACAGTATTTTTGAGTTTAATTGTCAGTTTAAACTCAATTTTCAATATCTGTCCATTATGAACAAGTCATGTCAGAGCGCTCTGGTGCAACTATGTCCTCCATGCTGGACTTCTTACATTGTAAATCTCATTTTGTACTTTTTATTAAAAAAAAAATATTGTTTACTTTTGTTTATGTAGTTCATTTCAGCACTAAATATTTTAAATGGTATTAATAAAATTATTAGTTTGCTTAAAAGTTAAGTGTGTGTGTGAGTATGTGTGAGTGTACCTATTATTTAACTGTACTCTTTAAAATATAAATGAAAAAGCACTACACTATTTTTGTATTTTATATGTCAGTGGCAGTAAGTGGACTCTAAAACAATTCTACACAAGTCTAAAGTGACGCATTGGTAACTTGGCATGCCCTTTTTTGATAACGCCTCAACTGATTGAAAGTTAGTTTCAGCACTGAGATGGTGGCACAAGCCTTTAACCCCAGCACTCCGGAGGCAGAGGCAGGCAGATCTCTATCAGTTTGAGGCCAGCCTGGGCTACAGAGCGAGTTCTAGCACAGCCAGGGCTGTTTCACAGAGAAACTCTGTCTCCAAAAACCAAAAACCAAAAACCACACACACACATACACACCAAGTTGATCAATCTAAAAGCAAACTCCAGGGATGGGGTGTTTGGATAAATTTATAAAGTTCCTGCCTTGCAAGGATAAGGATGAGTGTAATGCCCCAGAACCTATAATAGGAGAAAAAATTAGCCAAAAGGATGGTAAGTTCTGGGGAGACAGAGCGGCAGTTCCAGTGTGCTCTGGCAAGCCAGCCTAGCCTGCTTAGGGAGTTCCAGGCCAGTGAAAGGCTCTGTCTTATAACACAAGATGGATAGCATGTGAGGAGCATCTGAAATTCAAGTCCTCTGCCCTCCACACACATGTGCACATACAGGTACATTCAACAGCACACACATGTGCGCGCACACGCACGCGCGCGCACACACACACACACACACACACACACATATACGTACTTTTACACACATGCAAAATAAAAATTGTATTTTTTATACCAAACTGATTTTTATATTATCTGAGCTAACCTATTACAGATATTAAGGATATTAAAAATAGTTAAAATTTTAATTTTATTAAATTCATAAATTTGGTCTTTCAAAATTTCTTTGGTAGAATTTCAACAGCTCCACCTAGCATAGTGGGAAGGGCCTAAATTAAGGTAAGAAAACATTGACCATTTTGGAGTAGAGTTCAACTTATCCAGGCCCTAGGTTGCTCTAGAGGTCAGAGGATGGGAAGGTTGAGTTATGTCTGGTAGGATTTTGAGTGAAATTGAGGAGTTTCTCCTTGTTTTTTAGGCAAGCTCAAGCCAGGCAGTGAAAGTGACATCTTTTGAAACATTGCTCAAGTAGTCTGCCAACAATACTAAGATCACAGGTACTGGAGAATCTGAAGAGTAAGAGATCAGCAAAAAGCCATTATAATAAATTCAATACGTTTTATTCAAATTCTATTGGATTTCTGCCTAATTGAATTTCTGATGAGTCAGGATAATATGTTTCTAGACCAAAATATTACAGATTCTTACTAGGCTCACATTTGTTTAGTTCCTATTATGGTCTCGTACATTTTCTCATTAAACCCCTTTAAGAACATTTTGCTAATAAGGACAGTGAGCATCAAGCAAAGCAGCTTATTCACGCATATACAAGGCAACAAGCCACGAAAAAACCTGAATGCTCAGAAGCAGAACAAAGAAGGAAATTAAACCAGCATTTTCAGGGAAAACAACCTAGGAGAAATATATCGCATAGACTAGAGGCAAGGAAAGTCCACAAATAAAGAGGCCACTGCAATTGTTTATATTGATTAAGAGCAGACATGAATTAATATATATTTGCTGGTCTGTTTTGAGTATTAAACTAGACTCTCTAATTTCCCGGGGAGTAAAGAACTAAACAAATTCCACATGCTTCTAGCCATTTTATTCCCTGAGTTTTTGTTGCTGTTGTTTTGTACATTTATTTGCTTATTTACTTTGAGCAAAGGAGAAGAATGCCTATAAAGAGTCCATTATCTTGGATGCTGATTAAGGCTTGATACAAATTCCTCTTTTGCCTAGACTGTAGTTACCATAGCCTCGACTCTCTTCCCTTTCATAATATGCAAAATGCATGTCCTATTTGTTCCTCACGCATAACTGCTTTTCCTTCCAGTCATAGGTTTAAAGGAGTTTCCACAAATTAGGAACAAAACTGTTAAAATTAAACATTAAGAAGTAGGGTACTCATTCATGTTGATAAGCTTCAGCTCACACCATTGGACATCAGTATTGTGAATCAAGTTTCACATTTAAAAACCAAAAAGTGGGTTCTGAATTAATTGACCATCTAAATCAAGAGGTAAAGCCTAAAACCACTCACCAATTGTTGCATAGGTGAATTTTCTCACTAATACCCCTTACAAGTTTTGATAAACTAAAATCTACACATTTTTTATTACCTGGTATTCAATCACACTTCTGCTAAGCTTTCAACAAGCATAATTATTTATAAATCAGAATTAATCCAGAAAAAAATGATGGCATTAATAAATGCATGTAGGAGGGGGCTAAAAGGGTATACCATAAATGTAGAAAATAATACTAAGTCACAGCACTTTGGAATATGAAAGAAAGAGTTGGTACAACATTTAGAAGTCTGCCCTTTTCGCCCCCTAAATCACATTTCTTGTGCAAGAGTAACGTATTGGCCAAAAGAAAGGTTAGTGATCTGGGCCTTAAATTACTGCACTCAGTAATTGTTGACATGTGTGTACTTTACAGCGTTAATTTATTTCACCATGAACCCAGTGTTTATGAACACACAAATGCAGATTTATAGAATGTAAAAGGAAGGACATTTTTACTCTTTATTCTGAAGTTGCCTGTATTAAGAAAGAAAAATATTTGAAAGTGGAGTGAATCTGTCTAACATGAAAACAGGAGACTGTAAAATGTTATTTCCTGGGTAATTCAGGAATAAAATAATTTCATTAAGGAACATTATAGTATGTGTTTGAAATGCTAAGATGATTTGAAGACCACAGATCTAAGGTCATGTTAACAGATACGATCTGTGGGGGATCACAGGATTAGAATACGCTTTTAGTAACGAGCCTACCTGACATTGGCTGAGTCCTCTCTCTTTTGTCTGGCATTACATTAAGCCCACCACATCGATTATCTCATTTATCCATAGCAATGGCCACCTGAAGTCAGTACTGTTAATATTCCCATGTAACAGATGAGATGTTACAGAGCCAGAAAACTTCCCCTATGTCACATAATAAGTAGGTGACCCAGAAAAGTCAGTTTGGCCTGGGCATACAGAGTACACAAAAATGAGAGTTTGCTGCTTGACTATTATTTCTTAGGAAAGTTTAACAGATTTCACCACTCTTAGATAACAGAAACTGATGGGATAAAATAGTAGCTAATTATATTCAGTAAGAAGTGTTGAAGGCACACCAGTGAAGATTACTGAAACACTTCACTAGGATGTGAAGAGATGGCCCGAAGGTTGAGAGCACTTCCTGCTCTTGCAGAGATTCCATGTTCACTTTCCAGCACCCACATGGTGGTTCATGATCAGCCATAGTTCTAATTCCAAGGTACCCAGTGACCCCTCTGACATCTTCAGAGACAATAACTGCACAAGTTTAGACACTGGAAGCATTTTAATCAA
>CABHPH010146575.1:20369-32020 GCA_902168325.1 Peromyscus nudipes | reverse complement strand
CCCCTCTGTCTTCCCTCTGCCCATCACTGCACTCCATCTGCCCTGGTCTCTCTTCCCTCTGCCCATCACTGCACAGTGCATTTTTCCATCTTAGGCTCTACAGAATGTTTCTCTCCTTTTTTTCTTCCTTACAATGTCATTTTCATTCCAATAAACCATTTCCCCTCTCCCCACCCCATCTCACCCATAGATCATAAAACACAAAAGTCCTTTGTCTCTAGAGATAGTAAAATTTCTTTCTTCAGACCTTGCCCTCATACTGGGGCCCACTCCCTGTGAGCTAGAGAAGTTTTCATTCAAAGAAAGAGTTCAGACTGGAAAGAAAACCTACCCCCTTCACCCAGAGCCTCTGTGGAATCCTGGAACAACTGAGTCTTCTCTCTGATCCTGTCCATGCAGGTCTTGACTGGTGCATATCACTCTTGTCCCTTTCCACTACCAATACAGTCTTTCGATCTCCGGCTGTGGCTCTTATTGGATCCCCTTTAGCTTCCAGGGAGTCAAAAAACAAGAGAAGAAAATTGGGTTGGCTGAGAAGTGATTGAGGGTAGCAGGGCTCTGCTGGAAGCCGAAGAGGATGGATACACCACAACAGCACAGGCATATATATATGTTATTACTCCACTCGGCAGAAGAGAAAGTGTGAGTAGTTCCAATGGTGGAAGTGAATGAAGGAAGGCCAAGGATACAACTGTAAGTTTATTATTCCAGATAAAAGCCTTTCTACTTAGGGATGGCTCTATTAAAATGTCCTTCCTTGGGCTGGGGGTATAGATCAGCTAGGAAAGAGCTTGCCTAAATTGCAGGAAACCCCATACCTGTAATGCTGGCACTCAGGAGATGTAGATGGGAGAATCAGGTCAGGGTCATTCTTGGCTACAGAGAAGTTTCAAGATTTCCTATATATGCCATCACACATGTGAATACACTCCCCCATTATCCATGTCAAAGGGAGTTTTTTGTTTTAATTAATTTATTTTTATTTTATATGTATGAGTGTTTTGGCTGCACACAAGTTATGTAGATATGTGTATAACTTGTGAGCCTGGTGCCTACAGAGTCCAAAAAAGAGTGCCAGGTCCCCCGGAACTACAGTTATAGACAGTTACGAGCTGTCATGTGCTGGAACCAAACCCGGGTACTCTGCTGCAAAAGCAATAAGTGCCCTCATCCATCTCTCCAGCCTCCTTTCTTGTTCTCTTTTTATGAAGGGATGGTTGAGTCCCAGAAAGGTGAGGGCTGTGAGTTAGAGGAGAGGGTGCCTGGCACTGCCAAGGCTTGAAAGAACACTGTGCATGCGTGCGTGCATGTGTGTGTGTGTGTGTGTGTGTGTGTGTGTGTGTGTGTGTGACGACCCATGTTAGGGAAGCAGGCAGGGGACAAACCATGAAAAGCAGTTTTAGAGTTCCATCAGAGAGTAGTGAGGAAGCACACTAAGATCCCATCCCTAGGGCCATATGGTGGCACATGCTTTTCTTTAATCTCAGTACTCGGGAAACATATACAGGCAGATCTCTGCAAGTTCAAGGCCAGCCTGGTCTACATAGCAAATCCCAGGCCTGCTAAGACTACGTAGAGAGACCCTGTCTCAAGGGGGGAAAATCCCAAGATCTCATCACCGGAATGACACCATCAGGTCTTCACTGGAGAAAACAGGAGTTGCACTGATGGACCTGATTCATTAAGGGCCGCACTGAATGCTGGGAAAGAGCAAACAGCTGTTTCAGTATAGAGGTAAAAAAATGGGGTTGATTCGAACCCAAATGTTAACACTGGAAAGGGAAGCGAGTGAGCTTCCAAGATGAGATTAAAGGGCTTTGGACATGGGTGCCCAGGATGGAAGGCAATGGGGGTCTGGAAGGTCTCTGATGCGGTTCTGGAGGGCTGACACCAGTTTCTGCTTTCCCCGAGGAAGGCCCGGGATCATTCTGTTGATGAGGAGAGTGGGAAGAGTTCAAGGAAAGGAAGGTAGTGAACAGGAGACGGGGAGACCCAGGGGAGGGTTTGGGGCAGAGCAAGCGGCTGCACCGAAGTTGGCAGCTGTCGTGGTACCATCTGACCTTCTCAGGGGTTTTTGTTTCGTTCCAGCACAAATGGTTGCTGAGTGTAGACAGGAAGAAGCAAAATACTCAAGTCCTTCCTGGCTTCGAGTTTCCACAGGGAAGGGACTGCGAGAGAAGCAGAGAGGCTGAAGTAACAGCCTTGGAGACTTAACCCGAATGAGAAATAAAACGAAGGCAGGAAGGTGCCTGTCCAGGGCGAGAACTCAGGAGGCTGAGAACTGGGATATCGGGTGCCCATCAGTGACAACTGGGCATCTCCTGGAAGTGGCTGGAAAGGTGCCCTGGAAGGAGAGGATGAGAAAGAATTTATCAACTAGCTGGTTTTGGAGGTGGGGCCACCTACCATGGAGAAATTTCTATAAGGAAACAGAAGAACTCAGCAAGAGAATCACTCACTCCTCTGAGTTTCAAATTCGTCAGTTGAGCAGTATTTTAACATGAGGTGGTCTAGACCAGAGGATCCCAAAACAGGCTGGGAGCTCCAACCAGGTGGTAGATGGTCATATGGGAGAGAAGGGTCTCAGACCAGACTTCAGGCTTCAACATCAGGTTGCCTGTGGAATAGAGAGGGAGGCCAACAGAGGCTGTACCCCCAGTTGGTGTAAGGATTCTGTCCTTAATTACGTCATCAGCCTGCGATGACGTCCCAGCCTAAAAAGTGGGTGGGCCCTCTGTGGTCAGTCCCTTTCTCTCCTTTCCGCTCCTTCCTTCCGTCTGGACCTCCTTCTTCTCTTTCCACACTCTCTCTCTCCCTCTCTCTCTCCCTCTCTCCTCCCCCCTCTCCCAATAAAGCTCTAAAAAGGTAACTATGACTCTCCTCCAGCACTCTCCTCCGTCGGCATGGCCGCTGCAGGCGGCGGCCAGCCACGAGGAACAGCACCTCCACTTAACCAACAGTTGGTCCATCCCAAATAGCACCCACCTTTGACTGTGATTAAGGTTCAACTCTCCCATTACTCCATAAGTTCCATGGAGAGAGGGTGACATCTGTGTGGCTCATTTCTCTGTCACTGGAGTTTAACAGGGAGCATCACACACAGTAGGTACTTAGTTGACCTGTGAGATGAGTGGCGCACCAGGACTGTGACCCCAAATCTTCTCTGCACCCAGTGTGAGACTCCAGGCAAGCAACTTCTCCCTACGCCTCACTGTCCTTTGTTTATCTGCTTTTAGATTTAGTTTATGTGTGTGGGTGTTTTGCCTGCATGTCTGCCTGTATACCACATACGTGCTGGTGTCTATGGAGGCCAGACATTGGGTTTCCTGGAACTGGAGTTATAGATGGCCGTGAACTGCCGTATGGGTGCTGGGAATCAAACCCAAGGTCCTCAGGACCTGAACCACTGAGTTCTCTCTCCAGCCCCCTCAAACTCCTTTATCTCAAAGTTTAATTAATCCCAGCAATGCCTCTGTTCAACTCCCAGCACCCAGTCTGCTATGCAATAAACTTAATTCTCTACCCTCCTCTCCTCCTCTACCCCTCCCTCTACTTCCCCACTTTTTCATGCACTCACCGCACCCATAGTCCAGAGCCATAAAACTCCACCCATCGAGGACTCTCAACTCCCCAGGCCCTGCTCAACCCCTTCTCCCAAGTTGTAGGGCTGACGTTTCCAACATCTGGCTTCAGGTTCTCCTAACCCCAGAGTCCAGGACTGGGGCCTGAGTGGACCTCAGGTCTAGCCAGGTTGCCGTTGCCATGGCAAAAGCGACAATCCCCAGCCACAGGTTCCCTAAGTGACTGGTTACTCTTTAACATATCCACCCACCTTGGGTGATTAGAAGAATCAATAAGATAACCGGGCGGTGGCAGCTGGCTGTGCTCACTGCCTTCCTGGTGGACCGGCTCCTGGCGGCCACTCTGCTGCTGTGTGTGGGCCCGAGCTCCTCCATGCCCCCCAGTGTCCAGCTGGGTACACTTGGTCATGGTCAGTGTGAACGCGCCCCTCGGGGCTCCAGTGGCAAGTCCTTATGGTAAGTAAGGCCAACATCTGGGGCTGGGGGATGGATGGACAGGGTAGGACGTGGTCAGGCTATGGAGATTCCAGACAACCCTATGTTTCTGATGGGCTCCAAGACCCTCCAAGCCTTATTTTAGAGTGACTGGAATCTCAGAAGAGGCTGAGCCTTACTCACTAAGGTCTCTGACAAGGACATGGCTGTGTGGGAAGTGCTAGGAGGGATTGCGGGAGCCTGCGGCCAGGGTTTGGTTCTTTTGGAAGAAGGCTTTTCTGAGAGCCTGCATCCAGGGAAATTTTCCATTAATTCTATAGAAACATGGGTCCCTGAACAGATACTTCAGTGGTGTTTGAAACCCCCTGAAAGTGGTGCTGAGCCTGGCCATGCAGCCGGCTGGGGTGGGACCTCGGTGGATGAACTCCGGGTGGTGATCTGTTGGTTTCTCCATCCTCCCTGGAGATGAGGTTGGATTCATAGTGCTGCAGAGGCCAAGATAGTTGAATGTGGTCTTGCGCTGGGTGTGTGAAGCTGGGAGAAAGCGCTGCCCACTGACAGCAGAGGCTTAGGGGCTTCAGGTGACCAACAAATGGGCAATATGTGAACTTATAATGGAATGTTGCCCCATTATTGAAGGAAAATGCAGATGTGTGTGCAAATAGCAAGTTCCAGTTGCAGCAAAAACCTGCGGGTATTTCTGATAACAAAACGGATGTAGTCCTATATATGTACACACAGGTTTGTATTTGCATAGAAAATTCCGTGGGAGGACACGAAGAGACCAGTGATGGTTTTGTTTCTGAGGAGAGAGATTCAAGAGAATGTTTGCATCTTGAGGCACATTCTAGATTAAAAACATAATAACAACTTGGTGTATTTTATGGAGCTGAATTACACGTGCACACGCGTATATCTATTTATTTATCTGCTTATTATTTGTGTGTGTACATGCTTGCATCATAATGTGCTCATGGAGGCCATCACACAACCCTCGGTCCTCTCCCTCCATCATGTGGGTTCCAGGAATCGAACTCAGGTCACCAGCCTTGTCAGCAAGTGCTTTACCACTGAACTGTATCATCAGGCTCTTGATATCGTTCTTAGCTCCATTTACAAAAGAGGAAGTAGGTTCAGAAAGGGAAGTGACTCTTCCAAGGTCATACTGATTGTATGAGGAATGGGTCCCAGGCCCTTTGATTTTTAAGTTCTGCTGTTTCCAAGGTATCACCTTCTCCTGCTTAGTTCTGAGTTAATTGGCTGGATTTGTAAATCCAGCCAATTTACTAGATTGGAGGTTACAGGGGCATAAAGAGCTAGATATACTTTAATTCATAGTTGTAAGACTTTGTTGAGCCCTTGGCCGGAGGAATTGTCTCTGGAAGTGGGCAACTCTTGGCTTTGCACACTATAACCTTTCCATTAGCACTGGCCAAAGGTGAATATAAGGCCTCACAGAGTCCTCCTAAAGGATAATGTAGTAAGAGCACCACTCAATAGCATCTCTGTCTATACTTCAGAAGATGTTCATATGTCCTTTCTCTTCAGATTCTTTGCAGTGCTTACCAAGTGCTGGTATCCAACATAGAGTTGCTGGCATAGATAGATGGGTGGTTGGATGGATGGATGGTTGAATGAATGGGTGTATGTATAGATGGATGTTTGGATGAATGGATAACTAAACGTATAGAAAGATGGATGGAAAAATGATGGATGGAGGAATGATGGATGGATGAATGGTTATGTGGATAGATGGATAGTTGAGTGAATGACTATATGTGCATGGTTAGATAAATAAATAAATGGGTATATGGATAAATGGATGTTTGATGGATGGATGGTTGAATGAATGGAAATATGGTTGAATGGATGTGTAGCTGATTGAATGATGGTTTGGTGGCTAAATGGACAGTTGGATGGAAGGAAGGATGGATGGTTGAGTTGATGGATGAATGAATGGATGGATGATTGGATGGTTGAGTGGATAGTTGGATAGATTCATAATTGAGTGATTGTCTATATGAACAGTTCAGTGGTTAGGTAGTTAAATAAATGGATGCATGGATAAATGGATGATTGATGGACACATGGTTGGATGAATGGATGATGGATGGATGGGTGGATGGATGGTTGAATGGTTGAATGTATGGTTTGATGATGGCTGGATGAGTGGATGGTTAAATGGCTATATGGACAGATGCTTGGCTGTATGGTTAGATAGTTAGATTTATGGGTGTATGGATAAATGGACGGTTGGATAGATGGACTGGGGACAGCAGTGGCCATTCCTGAGGTTAGCTCAGCAGCGGTGGTTGTCAGGTGAAGGCTGGGAACAGCAGAGGCAGTGAAGGGCAGGGCCTGCGCAGACCAGAGAAGGAGCACATGAGTGCTTAGACCCAGGGAAAACCCCCAGTACATCATTGTGGTTCCTGGTTTTGAGTCGCAGTAGGACAGTCTCTTTGGTGGGGTGACCGTGGATGGACTTGGACTTCTGAATGTCCAGTCTGTTCACAGCACATTCGATTTCACCTCACACTAGAGACAGTCTCTCTTTGATCAGATAGTTGATGTGAATGGGAACATCTGCCCCCTGACTAGACTATAAACTTGGTGAGGTTAGGGACATCGGTGGCTTGTTTGGCTTTGTCTTATAAAGTCTCACATGATGACTGGCACATAGAAGTGTTTGTTGGATGAATCCATCAGGAAGATTTTAACAAACAGCCTCAGGACAGTGACCCCCGGTGTCAGCCAGATCTGGGCCCTTCTTGTCCTTTCTGTGTCCTCACTGTGTTGGCTTTTGTAGCTTGTTTCTGACCCAAAGTGTTCTTCCAACATCAGGCGTCATGTTGACTTTTGTATGTCCGAGACTGGAGGAGGCCAGAAGAGTTTACCTCAATACACTTGGAGTACGCTTTCCCTGGCATTATTTTCACCAATGTTTTTCAATTAAAAAATCAAGACTCCCCAGAAATCTCTCAGCAGACTTTCCTAGATTAAGAAAAGCTCAAAGTCAAGGTGGGAAGGAATGGGAAAGCCAAGGCTGGTTTAGCCCAGCCATGCTCCTCTCTTGGGCCCAGCACACTACTGTTTCATGTTCTGTTGCAGCAGGTTTCTGGACCTCAGCACTACCAGCATGCTGGCTGGATCACTGTCGTAGAGAGCTATCCTGCATATTGTAGGGTGCTAAACACCATCCCTGAACTCCGCTGTACTCACCAGAGGCTAATAATGTCTCTCGCCATCAGCTGTGGCCACTGAAAAAGTCTCTAGATTCTAAACAGGTGTCCCTGAGGATACAGATCACATCCATGTGTTAAATGGGATCAGGGATAGCTACTGTGCAGTGTCTGCTACAGGGCAGTATACTGAAACTCAGGTTGGTGCTTGCTTTGGGTACCTGGGTCTCATGCCTAACTGACTTTGGAGCTGTCCTGGGAAACTGTGAGGATAAGATACTGTGGTGTGCACATTGTGTGCTAATCTGACCCCTGGCTTTGTTTATTTCCTATCTTTGTTTGCTTTGATTATTAGTAGTATATCATTTCCATTACTACTCTGACTTCTTTGAGGGCCAGCTCTGAACTGTCTGATTCTTTTTTCTTGTATTTGTGTGATTTATACAACAGGCTCTATGTAGTCTGAGGAAGGTTAATTGAATGGATGAATCAATGGAAAGATGGATGGATGGATGGATGGATGGATGGATGGATGGATGGATGGATAAATGGATAAGTGGATAGATTGATGGGTATGTGGATGGGTGGGTGGATGGATGGGTGGATGGATGGATGGATAGGCTGATGTGGCCAGAATAGCAACACCTGCAAGTGTTAAGGACAGGGCAGATAAGGAGATAGGTGTCATTTATTAGCCATTAACAACAGGCCCCCACTAGGGTGATATATCTGTTTCTAAGTGTCAAATGAGCCCCAAAATTTTCATGACCAATAGCAGCAGCCTTGGGTCAGAAACCGTCATCAGAGGCACTCTGGGCAAATGGCTCTCTCACTTAAAGTTGTGCAAAAGTGTTCTCTTTCCTTCATCCCTCTGTCTGACACTTCCACGATCTTGTGGGGAATCTCAGCAGGTTCTATGTAGCCCTAGTTGGCCTGGACTCACTCTGTAGACCAGGCTGGTCTCCAGCTCACAGAGATCCACTTGCCTCTGCCTATGAAGTGCTGGGATCAAAGGTGTGCACCATCACACTCAATTTAGGATTTTACTTTGTAGCCTAGGCTATCCTGGAATTCACTCTCTACCCCAGAGACTGGCTTCAAGTTTGCAGCTGTCCTCCTGCTTCTGCCTCTTGGATCCTGAGATAAGATAGCAAGCGTGTGCCACCATGTCCAGCTTCAATTTCTTGATCCATCAAGTAAACCTTGGGTTGTTTGTAAGGATTCCATGAGCTAATGAAAGAAGAAAAGTACAAACTACAGCATGTTTTGTTCCTTTGAAGGATGATAGGCCCAAAGTTGAGTAAAACCCCAGATGCTAGCCAGTGATGGGGTCATGTCCAGTATCTACAGGTGCTCTAAGCCTTCCTTTCCAAAGGGCAGTCTTTCCCACCACTCTTCTAACCCCCTCCACACATCTTTCCACCATACCTCAACATGGAAGACTCTATGATTCACATTCACAAGCCTGGCTGCACATGGGAAGCTTTTCTGTTTTTAGTTGTGTGGGTGTGTGTGTGGGGGGGGTCCTGGTATACCACAAATCATTGTAGGGCTCTTGGATGTCAGTCCTCTCCTTCCATCCACCTTGTTTGAGACAGGGTCTCTTTATGATTCACCACAGCATTCACCAGCTAGCCGACCCTGAGCCTCTTAGGAGGCTCCTGCCTCTGCCTCCCATTGCCCCTGTGAGCATGCTGAAATTGCAGATGCATGCTGCTGCATATGGCTTTACATGGGGCCTGGGGATCCAAACTCCAGTCCTCATAATTGTACATCAAGGGCTTTATCCACTGAGCCCTGTCTCCGCCCCCACCCCCACCCCGCCACCGCCACCGCAGCCCAAGTGAGACCTTCTTAAACTCTACATCTGGAGAATGAGGGTCTCCTGGAGTGAGACCCAAGCATCTTTCATTTTTATTGAGGTCTGTAGGTGACACTGGGCATCCCAGTCAGCTGGGATTTGGAAGCTATTGCCTCACTTCCTTCCTCCCGTGTAGCAAAGAATGCATCCCCAGGATGCATCCTGAAGCCAGCTGCACCCATTACTTGACTCTGCTCTCGTTCATTTATGTCTTCAACAACTGTCTAACGGCAGGGGTTTGCAGACACCCTGCCAGGCACTGGGAACACAGAGACAAAATGTGGTTTCAGAGACTGGCTCCATTTGCTGGCGTGGTGGACAAGCCCACATGAACCAAAGAGAGAGCAGCTTGACATGGGCAGCAAGCTATGGGAACACAAGCTGCTTTGGGGGGAGAGGATCGGGAACCTCTTGTCTCTGTGAGAGCAGACTGATATCTTAGCTGAACCAGAAAGGTTTAGCAGGTCCAGGAGAGGAGAGAAGGAGAGAGGGTCCAGCTGAGATGACAGCCTATGCAAAGATCCAGAGCCTGCCTGCACACTGTACTGACTTTATTGGCAGCAATCGACTCTACCCTTTTGAATAGTGTCTTGGTCCTGAGCTGGCTGTTCTGTGGCTGGCTTAGCTAGTCCCTAAAAGCAACCTGGGGTACTGAAGTGCAGAAGTTGGGCCTTCTAGTCCTTCTGACTCATGTCCCTGGCATGAAAATGGACCTCTTCCAGCGGGAGAGAAATGTTCCCCTCTGAGCCCCTTCTCAGTCACACACAGGATGCTGCTGGACACGGAGTGTATTTTGTCCCTTTTGATCTTCAAAACAAGATGTCGAAGTGGAGAGTCTTCTGTTCCTTTGTTCTTGAGACAGGCCTCACATTGTAGCCCAGGCTGATCTCAAACTCCTGTCATCCCCTCCTGCTTCAGCCTCCCAAGCACCAGAACTGTAGGCATGTGCCACCAAACCCAGCCTTGGGTTTTTAAGATTCATTTGTATGTATGTACATGTGCACGTGTGAGTGTATGCCATGTTTGTGCAGGTGTCCCAAGAGACCTGAAAAGGGTGTCAGATCCCCTGGAGCTAGAGTTACAGGTATTTGTGAGCCACCCACAGTGGGTGCTGGAAACCAAACTCGGTTCCCGCCCCCCCCCCCAAAAAAATGACTACTTAATAACTAAAAAAGTAAATTCAGATCCCAAACCTAGAATGTTGGAGACAGAATCTCACCCACAGGGTAGCCCAGGCTGGCCTTGCACTCATGTGTGATCCTTCTGCTCCTTGAGTACTAAGATTACAGGAGGGAGCCTCCAGTCTAAGGTGTGTTTATTTGTTAGATCTATTGAAACAGGGTATAGTGTAGCCCAGGCTAGCCTTATACTGAGTAGGTAACTGAGAATGATATCAAACTTCAGACACTCTTGCCTCTATTTCCTAACGTGTGTGTGTGTGTGTGTGTGTGTGTGTGTGTGTGTGTCAAAGTTTCTCTGTGTAACAGCTCTGGCTGTCCTGGAACTTGCTTTGTAGACCAGGCTGGTCTCAAACTCAGACAGATCAGCCTGCCTCTGTCTCCGGAGTGTTGGGAGGCATGTGCTGCCACTGCCTGGCTTAACCTGCCTTGCTTTAAGATGGGTTGTTTATTCCCATCCTGCACACAGCAATAAACTCAACTTTTCTAAACAAGTTTCTTTGTGTTGCTTAGAGAGAAATTAGAATGTAGTCTCATGTCACATTAACACTCTAGCTGAGCGTGTCCCTCACATCAGCACCTAGAGGCTGTGTAGCGTAGCTGCTGGTGGCTCTGGTTCTAGAACCTGCCTGAGTTCAGACTGAAGTCTAGCTGTGTGAACTGGGGTCTGTTCCTTAGTCTTCTGTGTGTTGTGTTCTTCCCTTGATGCCTAGAAGCATGGCTGGTATCTCTTTCATGAGGCTGTGATGAGGGTGGAATACAGTTCACCTGTAGTGGATTTTTAAAATTAATTAATTTTGTGGTACTGAAGATTAAATTGAAGGCTTTATGCATATTTGACAAGTGCTCTACCACTGAGCCACATCCCCAGCCTGTGTTGTCACTGGAAGGGGCTACCTGTGTACCCTGCGGAAAGGGCCGTGTGCATCTCAACCATTGGTGTTATTCCTGTAGCTATAAATTGAGTTCAAAGCCAGCCTCTGAGACACAGTGAGTTCAAGGCTATCCTAGAATATTTGAAACTCTGTCCTAAAACAGAAAACAAAGACCTGTATAGTATACCAATGAGGGCTCTTTATATGCATTATTCCTAATTCTCAGAGTGACCCTGTGAGGTAAGCAGTGTTGTGATCATTTTACAGATGAGGAAATGAAGGCACAGATCAATCAGGTCACTCAGACAAAGTGACCAAAGGCACTCAGGGGTGACACAGTGCCAGGCCAAGCAGGTGGGCCTGGGGCCTGTGCTTTTATTATACATAGCATATACAGTATGTACAGTATGTACATATATACAGTATGCACAGTATATACAGTATATATAGCACATTGCACAGTATATACAGTATGTACAGTGCATACACAGTATATACAGTATGCACAGCATATATAGTATATACAGTATGCACAGCATATA
>CABHPH010146575.1:0-16923 GCA_902168325.1 Peromyscus nudipes | reverse complement strand
TTCCTTCCTTCCTTCCTTCCTTCCTTCCTTCCTTCCTTCCTTCCTTCGCTTGTCAGCACATGCTAGCCCTGGGTCAGGCCACAAGTTAGTGTCAGAACCCAGGCTAGAGCCGTGGTGGTGCACACCTTTAATCCCAGCACTAGGGAGGCAGAGCCAGGTGGATCTCTGTGAGTTCGAGGCCATCCTGGTCTACAGAGTGAGTTTCAGGACAGGCACCAAAACTACACACAGAAACCTTGGCTCAAAAACAAAAAAAAAACAAAAACACCACCAACAACAAAAAACTCTTTATGGGGCTGGAGAGGTGGCTCAGAGGTTAAGAGTACTGGTTGCTCTTCCAGAGGTCCTGAGTTCAATTCCCAACAACCACATGGTGGCTCACAACCATCTGTAATGAGATCTGGTGCCCTCTTCTGGCAGGCAGGCAGCTTGTAGAACCCCAAATGAGTTTGCCCCCTCTCACAGAGCTCCTGTCAACCAGTACAGCTCTCTCTGCCCTGGCTTTTCCTGGAAGTGCTGTCTCTTAGATGTGTTTCCACACATCTACAGTCTAGTTTTAAAAACTAGGTTTCTAGATATTTAGATATTTCACTTCGGTTTTCTTGTTTTTTTTTTTTTTTTTTCTGGTTTGTTTTTGTTTGAGACCCATGTAACCCAGAGTGCCCTTGAACTCACTGTGTGGCCAAGGATGATGACCTTGAATCTGATCCTTCTGCCTCCACCTTCCAGGTGCTACCATATGTGCTGAATACAGGTGTATGCTGCTGTTATCAAAGGTCAGGGTCTGTGCCTGGTCTTTCCAGGTTCTTGGCCTCTTAACAAAAGAACTGAAAATCAAGGATCACACAGATGTGCAGAAGCAGCAAGATAACTTCATTTGAAACAAAGCGATAGTGGAGGGTATCCAGGGAGACACTGCCATGATTGACAGCCGGCCACCCGAGTGAAAACAGTCAAGAGCCCTGATTATTGTCCCAGGCTTCCTTTATGGGGTTCAAGAGAAGGAGGAGCTGGTTACTAACAGATACACTTGATGGTTCTCTGTTTTGATTGGTATATTAGGCTATATAATCATTACTCTGCATGTCCCTTCCCATAATGCACTTGTTCTAGTCGTATGCCCACCCATAATTGACTTATTATTATTAGTGATATGTGTGTGTGTAAGACGTGTGAACATCCTAGAATAGCCCTCAGGAGTTGATTATCTCCTTCCTCTACCATGGGCTACAGGTTTTGGGGCATGTGTAGTGTTTTCAACTACTAGGTTATCTCACTGGGCCTATTTATGTTGGTTATAATCTAGTCCCATGGATCTGATGCTCTATTCTGACCTCTGTGGGCATTAGGCACACACATGGTGCATAGACCTGTATGTAGGCAAAAGATTCATACACATAAAATAATAAAAATGCACAGGGACTGGAGAGATGGCTCAGGAGTTAAGAGCACTTGTTGTTCTTACAGAGGACCAGGGCTCAGTTCCCAGAGCTTCTTCTGATCTCCTCGAACATAAGGCACACATGAGGTGTACACACATGTGCACATGAAACACACACATAAAATAAAACTTAAAAGCTTAAAAAAATTAAGCATATTTATTCCTTTATTTATTTTGTGTGCACGGAGTGAGGGAGACGCATGCCTGCCAAGGTACCTGTGAAGCTCAGAGGACAGCTGGTGGGAACTGGCCTTCTCCTTCCACCATGTGGGTGCTGGGGATTGAACTCAGGTCACCAGGCCTGGCAGCAAGCACTTGTACCCCCTGAGCTACTTGCCACCTTGTTATTATTATTGATGTTTTGTTTTGTCTGTCGGTCTCTGTGAGACGACAGGTCTCCCTAGATAATCCGGGTGGGTCTCGAACTTGCATCCCAAGTGCTGGAATGTAGACATGAGCTACCATGTCCAAGTTGAGAACTGATGTCCATCTGACCCACAGTTCTGAGGTGAGAAGTGTGTGGTGTGTAAGCACCTCCTGAGGGCTTTCATGGTGTCTTATCTTCATGACATCAAATGCTAACTAACACTCAGAGGCCCTTCCTTCAAAATACCATTAACATAGGTATTTGGCAATTAGATTTCCATTACCTGGACCCCCGGGGACTCTTTCACGCCCCTGTGCATATCATTACACTTTTGTCATGTGGATGAACAGTTTGGTCTAACCTTCATAGAACAGGATGTTCCTTATTGAGTGATTTCCAATGCCATACTTTTTTCTTTCATTTTCAAATCTATGCAGACCTGTCTGTCTTGGTTAGGTTCCTGTTGCTGTAATAGAACACTGTGATCTAAGCAACTGGGGGAGGAGAGGATTTATTTCATCTTATAGCTCACAGACCACACTCCATCCCTGAGAGAAGTCAGGGCAGGAACTAAAGGCAGGGACCTGGAGGCAGGAACTGAAGCAGAAGCCATGGGGGAATGTGGCTTACTTAGTGGCTTGTCCCTCATGGTATGCTCAGCCTGCTTCTTCTTCTACCATTCAGGCAACTGCCCAGGGGTGCTATCACTCACAGTGAGCTGGGCTTTCTCACATCAATCATTCATTAATCAAGGCACTACCCACAAACTGTCCTACAAGCCAATCTTACAGAGGCATTTCATGAATTAGGACTCTCTTTTCCCAGACATGTCTAGGGTTGTGCCAAGCGGACAAAAACCAACCAACACTGTCCTAGGCTCGGTAACCATGTTTAAAAAATTCTTGACAAGGGTGAATAAGGTTGGATATGGAAGTACATGTCTGTAATTCCAGCACTTGAGAGCTGGAGGCAGGGGGATCTGGAGTGCATTAGTCAGTGTTCTCTAGCAGAGCAGAACTGATAGGAAAAAAAAATATATGTGTAATTGTTTAAATCAGTTGACATTGAAATAGCAACACCTGAGAGGCTGAGGCTCTGGGAGGTGCTCTGTCGTAGAAGTGGGGTGCATCAGCAGTCGGGGAGGGGTTCCACAGTGGCTGTCTCGCACTAAAGAGGTGCAGAATCCAGTAGCTGCTCAGTCTCTGAGCCTGGGAGCCTCAGCAGTTCCAATTTAGTGCCAAACCCTGGAGGGTTCCTGCAGAGCAGCTGGTCCTTAGCCATGATGGACACGTGGGGATGCTGATTCTGGTGTCTGGGGGGTACTCAGCAGCTTCAACAGGGAAAGTTAACTTGGTAAGAGGAAAGGCTGAGAGAGCTGGAGGCCAAGATAAGAAGACAGCTGCCGCACCCTTTATATCTAGCATGCTACCAGAAAGTAGCACTGATTTACGGAATGGGTCTTCCCACATCGCTTACGGCAATAGGACAACTCCTCAAGTGAAGCTCCCTTCTCAAGTTGACATTGAAACCTACCATCACACAAAGTTCAAAGTCATCCTCAGCTATACAGCCAGTTTGAAGACAGCCTGGGATACAGGAGAATATTTCAAAAGAAAAATCAATCAATAAAATACTCACCTGAGGCTGGGTGGTAGTGGCGCATGCCTTTAATGTCAGCATTCAGGAGACAGAGGCAGGTGGATCTCTGTGAGTTCGAGGCCAGCCTGGTCTACAAAGCAAGTTCCTGAGTTCCAGGACAGCCTGGGCTGTTACACAGAGAAACCCTGTCTCAAAACAAACAAACAAACACGTGTGTGTGTGTGTGTGTGTGTGTGTGTGTGTGTGTGTGTGTGTGTGATGTGTGTCTAGGCCAGCTAATATACAGGAAACCCTAGGTTTGATTCCCCTGTACCATATAAGAATCCACTTGTAGGGGCTGGAGAGATGGCTCATTGGTTGGGTATACTGGCTGCTCTTCCAGAGGACCTGGGATCAATTCCCAGCACCCACATGGCAGCTCACAACTGTCTGTAACTCTGAGACCTGACACTCTCACAGAGCCATACATGCAGGCAAAACACCAACACCCACCCACACACACACACACACACACACACACACACACACATCATCATCATCATCATCACCACCATCACCATCATCACCGTCATCATCATCATCATCATCATCATCATCACCAAAGAACCCACTTGTAAACTCAGGAGATAGAAGCAGGAAAATGAGGAGTTCAAGGTTATGCCTGCCTACACAGTGCACTGGAGGCCAGCCTGAGAGCATGAGAGAGACCCTGTCTCAAAAGACAAACAGGAAGAGGAGCTGATGAGGTCTCACCTCTCTGTAAGGACATGTTTGAAGTTAAATTGGTTGATGGAGAATGGAGAGACATTTCCTTCAGTGGTGTACCCTGGTGAGGTGCTCATACTTCTGTAAATGGCCCTAATGACCTCATTGGGTTTCTCTCTCTCTCTCTCTCTCTCTCTCTCTCTCTCTCTCTCTCTCTCTCTCTCTCTCACACACACACACACACACACACACACACACACACACACACACGGTATGAATGTGGAAAGGGGCTAGTTAAGAGGAATAGGATTAGTGGGAGAGGGTGAGGCAGGAAGAGTAAGCCAGGGAGAGTAAATCTGACCAGATTATATTGGAGATGTTTGAGAAGCACCATGCTGCTTTCCACAGAGGCTGTGCTGTTTTACACTCCCAACAGTAGAGCACAGGGCTTTCCATGTCTCTACATCCTCACAAACTCTCTCTAGCCCAGGCTGGCCTGGAAGTCACTGTGTAGACCAGGCTGGCCTCAAACTCATAGAGCTCCTCCTGCCTCTGCCTCCTGATTGCTGGGATTAAAGGTGTGCGCCATCTCTGCCAGGCTTGGGTTGGGTTTTGAGGCAGAGTATTGCTGTGTAGCTTAGGCTGGTGTTGAACTTTATATCCTCCTGCCTCTGCCTGTGAGTTCTGGGATTGTAGGCATGCACCACTATGCCTGGCTTTCTTACTGTTGGTGGGTTTTTTTTTTTTTTTTGGTTTTGTTTTGTTTTGTTTTTGTTTTTGTTTTTGTTTTTCCCCAATGCCCAGTGATGCTAGTCTTTCCATGGTTGCATTGATCATTTCTTTGAAGTGTCTGTTCAAGTCCTCAGGTGAAGTTGCCTGTTTTCTGATGTTAGGCTGTATGTATTCTTACCAGCCGCTAGATGATTTACAGGTGTTTTCCTCCCAGTGGACTGCCTCTCCACTCTGTTGATAGTGTCCTTTTGATGTGGGTTCTTTGAGAGCAATGGAACTTTTCTTGTCTCTTAGTAAGCTTAGCCCAGGGTCTTCAAAGCTGTCCTGAGCCAGTGGCTTCTGGGCTCATTGTCTCAGAAGAATAAGAAATGCAGACCAGGCCCGGTGGTGGTGGCGAATGCCTTTAATCCCAGCACTTGGGAGGTAGAGGCAGACGGATCTTTGTGAATTCGAGGCCAGCCTGTCTACAGAGTGAGTTCCAGGATAGGTAGGCTCCAAAAGCTACACAGAGAAACCGTGTCCCAAAAAACCAAAAGAAAGAAAAAAGAAATGCAGATCGGGAGAAAATAGAGTGAGCACACATTTATTAAGAGTGAAAAGAACTCCGAAAGGGAATAATGCCCTCCTACTGCCCCACCCTGTGATCTTTCATGGGTCTTACAGGAACTGAATGCAGACTTAGGTCATCTTTATCGGGACCGGTCACTTTTAGTACATCATGAGCTGAAACTGTGAGGATTTCACATGTCTTCCACGGCTCTCTGAACCTGACTAGAGAACTTCCTGTGTTCCAGAACAACCTTGAACCTCTGATCCTTCTGCCTCTACCTTCCAAGTACTCCACCATGTCCAGCTTGTCAACCTTATTCTTTTACATGTGGGGACCCAATTTCTGCACTATGTTTGAGTTTGGTTGTGTTTAATTTGAGATATTTGGTCCCTGGAGAGACTGCTTTGCCCAGCTTCTGGAATCCACAACCCATCTTCCCTGACATCATGGTTCCCAGGCTTGCATCTGAGACACACACACACACACACACACACACACACACACACATCTAACATCTGGGTCCGTCAGCATTGCCCCGGTAGGAGAAAATCACATTCCATAGCAAGGTCATTATTCTGGGCCCAAGTTTTTCTCCCATCTATTGATTCTGGCTTGCTCTCTGGGATTGTAGGAACCAGAGAATTCTTTTTTCCCAAGAAATGCCTTGTTTCGCAGTGCTGAAAGGAGGCTCAGGGATTTGCAGTTTAATGAGCTACCAGCTCAGACCCATTTTGAACCCAAACATAGCTGCATGCTGGGCACCTGCGTGCCAGGTGTAAAGGCTTATCACAGTCGCTCCACAAAGCACTCTATAAAGAGGCTCCATTGTTGAGTCCTATCTTCTAGGTGAAGCAAATAAGATCTGAGGAGCTTGTAACTTGCTCAGGATCAGACAGTTCAAAGGCCACAGCCCCAGCCCTTAGCTGAACCGCCTCTCTGCTGCCCCATAGTGCCCGGCCCGCTCCTCTCCACATCTCAGTCATTCTCCGAAGGGCGCAGCTGTGGCTGCCTATCCCGTCCTAAGCGTTCCTCTGAAAATTAAAGCCCAATGCCAGCGTCCACATATGGTCATTTCAGGACAATGTGCAAAGGGCATTGGCTCTTCCAACCTGAGCCCTGCATTCTCATGAGTGACCCATGACATTTTGGAGTTGGAGTAGTTGTCTCCAAATAAAACCAAGGGCTCTGTTGTGTCCCCTGCCACTGGGTGAGCCTTCCCCATCCACAGCATCCCTGGGATTTATTTTTAACCTGTGAAGAGAATTTTTTCCCTTCTCTGTGGGGTTCACACTCGGATTCAAAGACATTTAGGTCATTGTGCTTTGTTTCTTAAGACAAAACATGTAGCTCATGCCAGCCTCCCTCTGCAGCTCGGGCTGGCTTTGAACTCCTGATTCTCTTACCTCGGCCACCCTGGTGCTGGAGTCACAGGTGTGTGCCACTGTGGCCAGATGGAGTTTGGATCTTTATACTATCTTTGTTTTACAGCTAACGGCTTTGTAGCACTCACAGTGTACCAGACACAGTTCTAGCCCTTTATCAACATGAATGCTGGTAATCCCCACTAGAGCCCAGGAGTCTACACATTACCTGTAATATCTGCAAGTAAGAAAGCAGACACAGGGCTGGGGGTCCAGTGCAGCGGCAGAGTGGATGCATTCAAGGCCAGGAAGTCAAGGCCCTGAATTTGTTTATTCAGCCTTGGCATGGTGCTGGCTCCACACTTTCTAACCATCTCCCCTGGGTTTTTATTCTGCAGGGTGATAGGGAACCCTCCTTTTTTTAACAAAGAGGAGACAGACCAAGGATGCAGGGGCATTGAAAGGCAAATAATTTCAAGTCAGGATGTAACAAAATGGTTTATTTCATTCTGATTATTTTCCATTGCTTTCTACTTAGGGAATGATATTTCACTTGATGGGAATAACATTTCCTTTGAAAATAAATCTAGGAGCTGGAGATGTAGCCCAATCAGTAGGGTGTTTGCCTAGCATGTTTGAGCACCCCATCTCCAGCACTGCATAAAAACGGGCCTCAGTGTCACAGTCCTGTAATGCTGGCACTAGGGAGGTGGAACCAGTAGGAGCAGAAGTTCACAGTCACTCTCAGCTACACAGCAAGTTCGAGGCCAGCTTGGGCTATGTGAGGCCCTACCTCAAAAAGTTAAAAAAGAAATGAATAAAATAAAAGGCTATAAAACAAATCCAAGTAAAAAGAAGTGACTTGGTGCAAGAAAATTTGTATGTAGGTAACATTAGAGATGATGATAGAACCAGTACTGGTCTTGGGGAAACGTGTGATGCTTTTAGGAAGCCTGTCCCAACTAATCAGACAAAACACCCAAGCCTGGCTCTGCTTAGCTGGTTTCTAGCTCCGTGCATGTCCCTCCTTGTTCAGCAGGGGGCGCTCCTCACCACGGTGACTCAAAGCTCATTTCCATAGAGAAGCACTTAGTCTCAAAGCTTCGGACTGGGCTGTCACAGCTTGCTTTTCCTCACATCCTACTGGCGGAGACAAGTGTCATGTCACATCCTACTTCAGAGAACAGAACAGCAGTGTGAAGCTACCACCGCCTGAAAGGAGAGTAGATCAATGTGAACAGCCATGGATAGACTCGGAATAGACTAGCCCAGCACTCTTCAATTTGCCTGTCCTTACCCACCAATGGCCCTGCTTCCAGGGACGGGAGAGGGTGAGCCTGGCAGCCCCTCTATAAGCAGATACCCCACACCTGTTAGTGAGGGTGCCGTCTCTTCAGAAACTGGCCAGTCTTTATCTAGGTTCTGAAGGGAGTCGGGCTGGGGCTAGGCTTTGGCTCTGTTCTGTTTTGAAAGGACAGAAGAGCAGGTAGCTAGCTAGAGCAGGAAGCTGGAAAGGGGAGGAAGGGAAAGGGCAAGCCACAGCTGAGAGCCTTGTAGAGTGTGAGGATTCAATCCTCAGGAGACCACTGGAGGAGCGGTCCTCCCCTTTCAAACTTTTTAAGATCTGTTTTTATTCGTAAATTGTAGGGTCCTTAGATTGCTCCAAATGACCAGAAGATACCCAATATGCAATTGCAGAAAGCAGCTTTATTCTCGAGATAGAAAAACCAGGATGCTGGGGTCTGCCCGGAATAGTTTCTACCCCAGGGAAGGGTAAGGCAGCCCCCTCTTAGGCCTGCTTAGGGGAATTCCAGCTGTGGTTAAGCGTACTTTGAAGTGATTGGGTTATAGACCCTCTGATACAGGAATCATTTTATGATTGGCTCATGACATCTGCTCAGCAAATGTGGTTGAGGGGTCAGGGGTCTGTCTGCTGTGTCAGGGATCTGTCTGAGTGAAAATAGCAAGAACAGTTTCTGCTTGTTGCAGGGTAGGAGCCTGATTGGCTACCAGACTGAATGTACTTCCTGAGTGTCTGGTTGAAGCCAGATATGAGTCAACATAGGATGGTAGGGTAATATAGAGCAGAGGTCTTAGCAAACTGGCCCCTGGAGGGGGTGAGGGGGGACGACAACTGGCCCTGGTCCCTTCAAATTAAGAAAATAGTTTATTAATTTATTTGTGCATGCCCACACATGTGCACATGCATGGCTTCAGTGTGTATGTGGAGGTCAGAGAACAGTTCAGGAAATGATTTCTCTCCTTCCACCACGTGGGTACCAGGGATGGAGCTGAGGTCATCAGGCACCTTCCCTGCTGGGCATCTGCTGTACCCGCCTTTTCATTTCATGTATTTATGGTGTGCCTGTGTATATATGTGGTCAAGCGTGGCAGTGTGGGGCTCAGAAATAATCACTGAGAGTCGGTTCTGTCTTTCTGACGTGAGCCCCGGCAGACGCCTTTGTTTACTGAAAGGCGTTGGTCCCTGGAAGAACTTCTTTTCTTTTTCAAAACAAAACATGGTCTCATATAGTGCGAGGCTACCCTTGAACTCACTGTGTAGCCAAGGAGTGCCTTGAACTCCGCCCCTAGTTTCCAAGTGCTGGAATTTTAAAGTATTTGCCACCATACCCAACTAAATCATTCATGATTCTCAGATTGTTTATTTCACGTTGTAAAAATTCTACTGTGGGCACAGAATTCTTTTCACTGATTGCCTACTAGGTACCGGGCACCTAATGACATTCTCTTCCTTAAACATGAATGTACATACATATGTATGTACGTATTGGGGAAGGGTGTTCTACTGTGATCACATAGAGGTCAAAGGGAAGGGATTGCTTCTCTCCTTCCACCACGTGGGTCCTGGGGATTGAATTCAGGTCATCAGACTGACAGACAAGCACCTTTACCCAGTGAGCTCACATGAGCACTCTCCTGAATTCCTCCTCAAAGTCCTCTTCAGAGAACTCTGTCAGATCTCCATAGCTGCCTTTTCTTCATTTCATTCAAACCCCTTCAAGGTTGGGGGTGTACTATGAGGAATTCAGAGGGCATCTCCGCAATGGGGGCTGGAGAAATGTAAGTAGATTATCAACAAGTAACTGAACACACTGGCCATTTCAAGTTGACATGCTAGGAAGACACAATAGAGACAGACAATGAAGGTTGAGGAAGACAGAACTCACACAAAGTGTGGGAAAGCAACGAGTCTGGGGCTGAAGATCTACCCTCACTCCAGGGCATGGCAAGAACGTAGGAATGGAGCAAGCCATCCTGTTGCACAAAGCTTCCATTGTGTTTAATACAATCCTAGTTAACAATCAGATGTGATTTTTCACTCATATCTTCCTGTTAACTTTTATTTCTTTTTATTTTATTATTAGCATGCACATGTGTGGTGTATGTGTATGTTTGTGTGAGTTTATGTGTACCGTGTGTGCAGGAGCTGTGGAGGCCAGAAGGGTATTGAATCCCATGGAAGTGGAGATACAGGAGGCTGTGAGCTGCCACACGGGTCCTAGGAACCCAACTAGGGTCCTCTGCAAGGACAGTAAGCACTCTTAAGCACTGAGCTATCTCTCCAGCCTCCATGTTAACTTTTATGATGGGGGAGTGGCATTTAATGTTATGAATACCATTGTAAATGAGGATGAATGCAAATTAATGTTTCCATTTGAAGCCAGCACAAAGCCTGGGGACTTCCTCAAAGGTGCCCGCACGCTGGCACCAGGGGTTGGGAACCGAACTTTCCTGGAAGTTGGAAATGCAGAACAAAGGCCTTGGGGTCAGTTTTTTTTTTTTTTTTTTTTTTTAATCTTGTATTCTGATTGGTGCAGTGGCGATGATTGGATTGCAATGGGGAACGTTATGTGCTGTAGAGTCTCTGAGCGCCAGTTCCCATATTGGCCGCTAGGAGGAGCCCTGGAAGGCCAAATCGCGGTGCTGGACGCAGTCAGAGGAAGATTTGCAGAGCTGGCTCCGCAGCTCCCTGCTGCAATCTCCGGACACCGATGGGCCCGAAGAGGGTGTCAGGCGGGACGCTGAGCTCTGCTAGGTGGCCACGCTTCTTTGCGCAGCTCCTTTGGCCCTTTTCCTCTGGCTCTCGGCCTCGCCAAGGACATTGGCTGACCCAGGGGGGTGGGACCGTGGGTTTGCGGAGGATTGCGAAAGCCGAGATCCAAGGTGCAAAACTGCAGACCGGCAAGTGACTCAGCAGCCAGCGGCCCCCTGCCTGTCCTTCCTGAGTAGTGGTTCAAACCTTCCTAACGCTGCGACCCTTTACTACAGTTCCTCATGCTGTGGTGACCGCCCCCCAACCATCAAATTATTTTTGTTCGTACTTCATAACTAACTTTTTGCTACTGTTACAAATTGTAATGTATGGTCTTAGGCGACCCCCGTGAAAAGGTCGTTGGGGTCGTTCGACTCCCAGATGAGTCTCAACCTTTGGGTCGAGAACCCCTGCTCCTGAGTAACAACCTGCATCACCGCTTTAAGTTTTCCCTAACTCCTCACTGGGGTGTAAGATTGTCAGGGCCACAAGCTCAGCTCACCCTATCCAGAGGCACGGGTCACCTGACCACCAGGTGCTGTCATCTCTCTCTCAGCTTCCTTGTTCTCGGCAGTCGCTCACTATTTAAAATTCACTTCCTTTTTTATTTACCTCCTTTACTGCCTATTCCCACCCCACCTTTCCCACCAAAATGCAAGCAGGCCAGGCAGGGAATGGGGTTGCCGGACACAGCCCCGGGTTCTCAGTTCCGTTTGGACTTGAGATAAGCTATAACCTTCCTTAAACTTTTAATTATATTTTTTATTTGTTGTGTGTGTGTGAACGTGGGAAGGGGGTCACAGGCCCCTGCTCCTGTGGAGGTCAGAGACAACCTGTAAGGATGGGCTCTCACCTTCTTCCAGACTCAGGCTTGGTAGTCCATGTCTTTCCCTGCTGAACCATCTCACCGGCTCTACCCCATGTTTTTTTGTTTGTTTGTTTGTTTTTTCTGTTTGTTTTGTTTTGTTTTTGAGTATGAGTATGTCTAATGCATTTTGGGGATATACTTATGCTACAAAGTACGTATTGTTTATCTGAAGTTACAATTTCGCTGGATGTTTTTACTGCAATCCTGTAGGAGCAGACTCTCCACCTGCTGTCTTCCTGGCTCAATCTCCAGCCTCCACAACAATGGCGCTGATAAAGCTGAGTGCTTGGATGGGTGAATTCCTTCAGTTATTCCCTCATTTACTCAGCCAACGCATTTATTTTAAGCACCATTGGGTCCCTGAAAAACAATGGTAAGCGGGCAGTCCTAAGGAGGAGGCTGTCACCACCTGATTAGACTATGGTAAATACAGTATAAAGCCCTGGAGGCTGTGAAGGGACAGAGGAGGAGTCCCTAAGCCCACCCAGGTCATCAGGACTTTTCTGGAGAAAGATGACCAAGATGAGACATGGACTGCAGAGGTGAAGAGAGGTGGGACCCCCAGCCCTGTCAGAGAGCCGGGCAGGGCCCTTCGGTTCTGCAGGTGGCTGTGGACCGAGTGTGCATCCACAGTCACTGGGGGTCACTACTCACCAACACTCCCAAGTGATGCCAGGGTGGCTCTACTGGACTCATTGTACAGATGGGGAAACTGAGGCCAGGAAGGTGAAGGGCCTGGCCTGGGATAGACTGGGAAGGGAAAGTGGAGCTTCAAGTTCAAGTCTAGCAGACTCAGAAGGGAGCCTGTGCTCTTCTAGATAAGCTACTGGGCTGAGGACCAGAGCCCCAAAAGGAGGGCAGGAACCTGGGGCTCAGAGGGGAACAGGACTCTCTACAAATGTGGCTGGCTCCCAGTTTGTCAGGAGACGTGAAGAGACAGACAGCAGGAGGTCTTAGCAGGTCCCCAAGTGCAGCCTCGGTGCCTCTCACTTCTATCTAGGTTGGGACTTGAGGCCCCTTGTTGAGGCTTGTGGTTGATTACTCCCGTGGGTCCCGGAAAGGTCTTCCGTCTCCATGGTGACCACCTCCCACCGTCCCTGAAATCTCATTGTGACCAGTATTAAGAGATTAATTCTCTCCGGAAGCCCTCTCAGAGTCTTGGGTGCCAGAGTGGTAGCAGGAAGTGGTCCAAGGATGAGGAGGTTGCCCACCGTGTGTGATCCCATAGGACCAGGAGGAGGATGTCGGACGGGGGCCAGGGCTTCCCCCAGGACCCACCAGGTATGCTCCTGAGTTCACATCTGTCTAGAAGGAAGCCCAGGGTGTTGGGAGAGAGACAAGGAACTTAAGGAGAATTCCAGAATTCGGGGTATGTGGCAAACTTCAGTCTAGCCCCAACCCAGGAAGGCCAAGAGTCCTGATAGGTGAAGGACATTTGATTAAAATAGTGTCCAGATCCCCTCAACAAGAGACTCTTTGGGGGTACTCCAAGGCTGATCAGCCATTTAATCTTCCTTTTGCAGTTGGGGAAACTGAGGCAGAGAGAGAAAAGTTAGTTGCTTAAAGTCAGTAAACTGAAGCAGGTGAAGGATTCAGAGGGGCCCTCAAGGGAACCTAAACAGAACATTGGTAAAAAGAAACAAAACCAAACTGTCTCATTGTCCTCTCTGTCCCCAGGAGCCTGAAGCAGCCTGTCTCTCTGACCCCGCCTTCTTCCCTTCTCACAGCTTCCCCCTCCTGACATTCCAGCCTTATACCCACTCAATCTGAGGCTGGCAGAGAGTTCTAGACAGGCTCCACAGTGCTAGAGGGCTTGACCACCAAGCCCTGACTATGCCACCCGGGGAACAGCTAGTCTCTGGGTCCCTGTTTTGATGACTTGTTCACCCTTTATCCTCTCTGGGGATTTTTGACCCAAAACAATGGATGTCCTGGCAATCCGGCAACCAGGAAGGAAATTTAAGCCTCAGGGACACCCCAGGGACTTAGTTGGTAGAGTGCTTATCTAGCATGTATGAAGCTCTGGGTTCCATCCCCAGTACTGCATAAACCAGATGTGATGATGCACATCTGCAATCCCAGTACTTAGGAGGTAGAGGTCAGAGGATCAGAAGTTCAAGGTCCTTCTCCACTAGATATCGAGTTTAAGGCCAGCCTAGGCTACGTGTACGAAACGCTGTCGGAAACTAAAAACTGAGTGTCCCTGGCTGAGCTCCTCCTTGGCCAAGGCTTGCCCTAAGGGTGTCAGGTAACATACCGACTGTGGGGAGCCAGCCCCCACATTTATTTACCCCAGGGACTCTTGAGGAATGAGGGATAAGAGACTTAGTTAGAAATAAAGAGGGGAGAGAGAGAGAGAAAAGCAGGATAGACTCGGTGGGCCTGGAACCTAATCCATTGGGCCAGAACTTTATTCCAAAGGGCTTTTTATGACAAATGCCAAGGGGAGGAGCAAAGACCTCCCCCTTGCTCAATATAGCCAAGTGTAGACCCTGCCAAACACCTGGTACTCAGGCCCGTGGTCCGATCATCCTCTTTTGCAGACCTGCTGGGCAAAGCCACCAGGAAACCTAAATGGGCTCCAACAACCACCACAGAAAGTGAGAAAAGCAAAGGGCAGGACAGTGCAGGAGGCTGGGTGACCACACAGGATATGTGCAAGGCTCTAGGAAGAAAAAAAAAAAAAAAAAAAGTAAGAAAAGGCCATGGATAGTGCAGAGGCCAAGGGAGACGAGGATGAACAGAGTCGCGGGAAGCAAGGCTTCCCTTTTCTGTATCTTGATTTTGAGCCATAGCAATGTAGCAAGGATTAAAGACTAAAAGCTTTAACAAATGAGGTAAAAGAGTAAACAAGAATAATAACTACATGTACCTCCATAACGACAGGTGTGTAGCCAAGATTGTGATGCCCATCCTAGGAATTAGCTCCATGTCATTTCATCCTTGACCTGGAAGCCAATATGATGTTGCCAATAATAACAGCAATAGCCATTGGTACCTGGAATTGGAGCTGTCTCCAAATTGGACACAGGGCCAGGTGTGGTATAAACATCACCCATGAGTCAGCAGTCTAACTTCATGAGGAGATTATCCCTGACCCACCTAACAGGTAGGGAAACTGAGCCTCACCATAGGTTTGACTTGTACATTGTTAAACCTGGACCCACATTAAAGCATTTCAAGCTCTCCCTGGCCCCACAAAAGTTCTGAATTATGGCCTTTCTCTGGGAATTTCCGACACCTAGCACCATGCATCTGACTTCAAGAATTTTTTTTATATTTTTTAAGATTTATTTATTTATTATGTATACAGAAGAGGGTGCCAGATCTCATTACAGATGGTTATGAGCCACCATGTGGGTGCTAGGAATTGAACTCAGGACCTCTGGAAGAGCAGTCGGTGCTCTTAACCTCTGAGCCATCTCTCCAGCCCGACTCCAAGATTTTTGTTTTGAGATAGAGTGTGACTACATAGCTCAGGCTAGCTTTCCACTCACCAGGATGTAGCTCAGGTTGGCCTATAACTCCTGATCCTCTTGTGTGTATGCTACCTTGCCTGCCTGGCTATTCAACCCCAAGATTTGCCTGTTGGTTTGTGATAGGACTTGGGAATCATTGTTTTATTCCCTCTTTTATTCTCTGTGTGGTGCTGGGGATGGAACCCAGGGCCCATTACATTCTAGACAAGCATGCTACCACAGGGCACAAGCCCTTTAAAACCCAGGGTGGAAAAACCTTTACAATCTCAAGGGAGCTGGATGGTGGTGGCGCACGCCTTTAATCATAGCACTTGGGAGGCAGAAGCAGACAGATCTCTGTGAGTTCGAGGCCAGCCTGGTCTATAAAGTGAGTTCCAGGACAGCTAGGGCTACACAGGGAAACCCTGTCTCGAAAACAAAGCAATCTCAGGTGGTTCCATTTCATTATCCAGACTGAAATTCTGCTTGGTTTTCCAAATGAGAAACCAAGACCAAGGAGAGAAATGACCTTTTCAGGGCCGCACACAGTTAAAAAAAAGCTGGGACAAGGCATTCGATGGCTTTCATGGAACCTTTGTTCAAATAAGAAATGGAATACCCCCCTGATAGACCAGGCCCTGGGGAACAAGGGCTGAATCTCCACCCCCACCCCATCCCCCACCTCAGTCCTCTTGACTGGAACATTTGTGTAATGAACAGCCTGTGCAACTGTACACAGTGATCCTGGCCTGTCTCAGAACTCCCAAATACTTACTTTACCCTGATGACCTCAGACAAATCCCTGGGGTCCCTCCGAACAGGAGTCAGGGGGATTAAGGGTGACTTCTGTACGGCAGACTCATTCCTCATCCCCAAGACCAGGACTTGTGCTATCAGGGGCTCCCCATCACCCCGTAGGCCCCACAAAGGTCAAGGTCACTCACAGAACACAAACAGGACAGTGACACTCTCAGCCCAGATGTCATAAGCCACCTGGCAGTAGGCAAACAGGGCCACAGGAAACACCGCCCACGGGACCCAATCCTGGCTCTTTCCTTGATCATTCCCCAGACCATCCACTTACCAGACCTAAACCTTCCCCATCGGCATTTCCCACAATACACTGCTTTTTGTCCAGAGCTGGCTTCCATACCTTTATCCTGCCAGCCTTCCCTGAGAACTTACTATGCCCAGGAAAGTCTTGGAAGGATGGGGTAGCCTCGGGATTAGGAATACAGGTTCTGAAGTCAACTTGGATTTGAGTCCTACATCTTATTTCCTATCAACTATGTGAGCTTGGGTACACAACTCAACTTCTCTGGGCCAGTTGTCTTACAAACTGTTGATAAGAACACTCCAGCACCAGAGCAGTGTGAGGACTCAGGAGCAAAGCCCCACCCCCACCCCGACGCAAGTGTCCATACATTGGCTCTGTGTGTCTTTGGCACTATTTCATCCTCATGGGAAAATTAGAACTTAGGCAGTTTCTCAATTCACAAGGGAAGAAACTGAAGGCGAAGGGTCTAGACAGTTAGGGAAGGGCTCTGGGTTCTGTGTCCTTTCTCTAGGGGACTGATGGTTCCAGAGACAACACAGAGCCAAAGCCAGGAGGGGTCTCTACTTCACACATCTGCTGCCAGGACTACTCATGGGCCTGCAGGACACAGATGACATCCCCTGACTTGGGCCTCTGGTGGCTCTCAGAGATCTGTCAACAGAGGGAAAACCTCCTTGCCCTTGATGTCCTTCAACACATCACTCAGGCTGTAGGAGACCCAGGCTACCCCC
>CABHPH010146573.1:0-21505 GCA_902168325.1 Peromyscus nudipes | reverse complement strand
TAAGACTGAGAAAGCCACTGCCACAGAACTGCATCCCATCCACTAAGTCCTAAGTGTCCTAACTGCAGTTCATCCACTAAATCCTAGGGTCCAAAAGAAGAGCTTAGTAACGTGGTGATGGGAATGGCGACTGGTGAGCAGGGGTCAGTCTCGCCATGTGGTTTGTTCCAGCATGCTGTCTGCAGAGGCTTGTCCCAAGAGCTTAGGAGGCTTACCACAAAGCTATGCTTTAGAGCATAAAGTGAAGGTAACTCTACGTTAACACCTTTATGCTGACACAGTCATCGATGGCATGATTGCTTCTGCTTAAAGATCGACACGTTCTAGTGTGTTTCCCAAGAAGTACATCAAAAACCAGCCTGGGGATGTGAAGCGACTATAGGTTTCCAAGATGTCCAGCTTTTCTTCTCTACCTCACCCTCAGAACTTGGGAATCATTGCAATAAAAGACACATTTTGGCTTGAGGAGGAAAGCTAATTTGAATGTTGACCCCCACCCCAACCCCAAGCAGCTTATATCCTTTTTTTTTTTTTTTTTTTTTTTTGGTTTTTCAAGACAGGGTTTCTCTGTGTAGCTTTGTGCCTGTCCTGGAACTCACTTGGTAGACCAGGCTGGCCTTGAACTCACAGAGATCCACCTGCCTCTGCCTCCCGAGTGCTGGGATTAAAGGCGTGCGCCACCACCGCCGGCATATCTTCCTTTTTAAAGTCACTTTTTAAAATTTTTTTACTATTTGTGTATATGTGTGTAGTATGTATCTGTGATACACATAATCAGAAGAGGGCATTGGATTTCTTGGAGCTGGAGTTACATGTGGTTTGTGAGCCACACAAAGTGGGTGCAAGGAACCCAGCTGTGGTCCTCTGGAGGAGCAGCAAGTGCTCTTAACTGCTGAGCCACCCCTCCAGTTCCAGCAGGCATATCTGAACTATTTATTTAACTCAGAGAACCTTAGCATTCTCTCCTATAAATCAGGATAATTGCATCTCCAGTTGCCCATGGGTAGTGCGGAGGATTAATGTGTTTGCTGATAAATTCCTCATGGCAATATCAGAAATCCCCCTCAAATGTCTTGTACCTAAGTAGCTGCTGTTTCAGGGCAGAACTGGAAACCAGAAGCAAGTCCAGGAGTTTCTACTCCAGGCAGCTTCTTCTCTCTTGGAGAGAAAGCCACATCAGGACTGCATTAGGTGGGAGGGAGCATGGAGTAGACGCAGCCTTGTGTAGATGACTTTTCAGGGGGAAGTGGCAGGCACGTGAGGAGGATGGTGGCAGGCACTGTGACTCACAGAATAAGGAAATAGCCCTTACCGGCAGGATGTAAGCAGTTGGGTTGAGGGTATACGAAACCCCGTTGATGAGGAAGGCGACATTTGGCATCATGTTGAGGGAGGCACAGTCCACAGCGTACTAAAACAGAGAAGGATCGACTCAGAGACAGCTCTCTCCGCAGAGGACAGGCTCTCCCGCTCCTACACCATCCCTGCTCCAGGTAGACACTCACTTCTCCATCCATAGGTGTGGCCCCAATGGCCTCTTGAAGCTGTTTGATCTTGTCAGAGGGGCCAGTGACGAGGGAGGTCCCTGTGTCCACAATGGCCTGGCAGCCCTCAGAGCAGAACATCACCGTGTCTCCCACTTGGATTCTGAGGACAAAGGGCCCCATGGTCCCATGGTTAGCACCTGATCCTCGGCCATTCCTGCTCCCTTTACCATATTAGGACACAATAATGGTATCCCCTTTGGTCTCTTCTACCACAGGAGTGTTTTTCAACTGGCATGTTTGTTTGAGACAGGGTCTCTCTGCATATCCTTGGATGTTCTGAAACTCACTATGTAGACCAGGATGGCCTTGAATTCAAAGAGGTCCACCTGACTCTGCCTCCTAGGTGCCGGAATTAAAGGCATGTGCCTAGCCAGCTTGCTTCTTTTTAAAGAAGGGTTTCACTCTGTCCAGACTAGTCCTAAACTCAGCAATCCTCCTGTCTCAGCCTCGTGAGTACTGGAATTATAGGCATGACTCAACTTTTTTTTTTGGGGGGGGGCTGAGATTCACAATAAGAAATATACTTTCTTCTTGACCAAGCGCACGCACTCACGCACGCACTCACACACGCACGCACTCATGCACCCTGAAATACATTCTTGTATTTGTTTGTATTGTACTGTTTTCATTCAGAAATGCAGATCAGGAGCTGGGCGTGGTGGGGAACACCCGTAAGTAACTCCAGCATGTAGGAGGCTGAGGTGAGAAGATCCTGAGCATCCCAGGCCAGCTGGGGCTACTTGGCAAGATCCTGTCTCAAAAAATAACACAAATCAAACAAACAGAGATTCCTTAAAATGAAATCATGGACATAAATAGGTAAGCCTCTACCACCTGACAAGCATCGGTAGCCAGTGAGCATTGGAGCTGTTTAACTTTTTATCCAGAACATCTTAGAAACTAGACTGCTCTGTCCTGATCTCCCACCTTATATAGCACGGTGCTGGCCCTGGGACGGGGTGCAATCCTGTTTCCCCATTAGCTCCATGCCCACGCATGGATTTCAAGGCTCAGTTTCAGAGCCATTGCCTCCACAAACCCTGAGGTGCAGTCTTCAGACAGAGAAGTCTCACTCTGCTGGCCGTTCTAGCGGCTCGTGGAGCGCTGACCACATCCACTTTGTGTGGTGGCAATTTGGGACCACACCTCATCTTCCATGCAAGCTTCAAGAAAGCAAAAAATCTGAGTCCAAATCACGCTTGCATTCCCCATGTCGCTCAGCCCTTGCCTCGTGTGTTAATTAAGGCTGTGTGAACACAGGGTAGCTGGCTGCGTGAGGTAGAAAGAGGCCTGCTAAATGCATACAGAAGGAAGCCGCTCCTCCAGTCCTCCCTGTGTGTTTCCACACCTCCAGTCCAGATGTCAGGTTCCCAGCATCTGCTCTAGTGCCTGGTAGTCATTCGGTTAATCCCGTTTGAGTTGTGGCTGTTGTGAGTTCTTCGGTTCAACCATAGCTACTACATGGAGGATACTCACCCATCCAGCGCAATCTGCCAGTAGCCTTGCTTGGTGACTGGGATCCAATTGAGGCTCCCAGAGAAATGAGAGGAGTCATAGCCTCCAAATGTCAGCTCACTGCCTGAGCCACCTTCTGGGTCACTACATAGAGTGAAAGACACATTTTCAAAGAAGGGCCCATGGAAGCACTGGGGGAGGGGTGGTCCTTGAGGGCCCTTTGCTGCGTGTCTGGGCACTTGCATCTGGTACCCAGGTCGGCAGAAACTACCTAGCTAGCCTGAGCCTTTGAGGACCAAAGACAAGAATGACTCTGTCCAGTGCTCTGTGAATATCCCCTGCTTCTTGGATACAAAGTTTAGGAGGTAGGGCACATCAGAACTGCAGATCCAAGATCAGGACCATCCTGGGTGTGCAAACACTGAGGATGCCCCCTCAAATACCCTTTCTCGGAGTATCTTCCCTGCTATGAATGCTGTGGTATTGGGAGCCCCCACAAAGTTCACTCCCCTTTGTTAAGGTGGAGAGGGTAATTTGAAAGCAATACATCTTATTAGAACTTGACTATTGGTTAATCTTCTTCAGTAGTTTTTTTTTTTTCCTCTCAAGTTACATGCTGGAATTTAGTAAGATTCAGGGAAGAAGGGCATTTCCAGGGGGAAAAGGAGCAGAAAGGCACGTAGCCTGGGGTGCTGCAGGACCGGGTGGTAGTGGGGAAGGAGCATATATCTGTAGGAATTGTAGGTTTGGTGGGGACTGGGGGTGTAACTAAAGGGTAGAACGCTTGCTTGGCACGCATGAGTCCTGGGCTCTAGAACTCTCCACCTGATCTTGTTGAATTCTCACATCAACCCAGTGTTTGCTTGAGGAAGCTGAGACCTTGGGACACAGAACAATGCCAGGGGAAGCAGGAGTCCTGACAGTGTGCTGATCAGAGTCCTACCCGGGCCTGGTCCCAACTGCAGCCGCTCTGGAGACACACACAGCCCGAGAGAGCACATTCCGGACTCTTCACGTGGAAGGGGGACAGGGAAAGGGGACTTGCATCGGAGCATGGCGAGCTCAGGCCAGCCCAGAGTGGGAAAGGTAAGTCTTTCTGTTAGGGTGGAAAGTGAGGTGAGCACCCCAGGCTAGGGTACGGGAGCAGCAAGCTTCGTGCTCTTCCCAACTATAGCGTATGGATTTTTAGAACTTGTGGCAATACAGCCATAAGAGAAACCGTCTTAACCATTTTTGAGTGTGTAGTTCAGGTTTTCATTACCACGAAGCCAAGCTCCCAAACATTTCCACTGTGTAGAACAGAGACTCATTAAACAAGAATCCCCTCCCCATCCCCCACCCCCGTGGCAACCATCACTGTACTTTCTATGAATTCAGTCCTAGGTACCTCTCGTAAGTAGAATCGTATCTGTCGTTTTGGTGACTGGCTTATTTTGTTTAGCATAAGTCTTGGAGTTTAATCCACGTTCTAGCACATGTCAGAAAATGTTTGTGAGGCACTGGAGATTGAACTCAGGGTCTTGTGCGAACTAGGTAAGTCCTCTAGTGCCATACTGTATCCCTCACACTCCTTCTTTTCAAAGGCCAAGTCATATTCTTCTGTATGGCTATACTACATTTTCCTTTCCTACCCATTAAAGTACAATTTATTTTTAGTATCATCTTATTGGTTATTTTTTCCCCTGTCTCCCAACCACAGAGATTACCCTTGTTTCATTGTGTTTTGGTATCTACCATCACATATGGCATGTAATGGGACCTTGGTATTTATTGACCATATAAATCACTAGCCAATCTCAAGGGTCCATAGATTCAGCTCACAGTGGTAGTTTACCAGTGCTTGTCACAACTCCTTTATGAGGCAAACTACATTTCCTCAAAATCCAGAGAGCCTGAGTGTTTTGCTCAAGATCGTATATTATAGGTCAAACAATAGATTCAAGGATTCACGGGTCTTAGGCCCGTGAAATCTCGTGTACCAGGCCAGATGCCTGTAGTCATCACTGACCTCACCTGGGGGACTTGACTGGCCTCACCTGCTCAAGTAGACAGAGAACATAGGCAGATCCACAAGGTTCTGGGCCATCATGTTGTCAAACACTGGGGTCACCCCTCCAGCAGCCAGTGAGGGGTATCCCAGGCCCAGAATCCCATCAAACTCCGCATTCACAAAGGTCTGGCCAGGCTCCTTGACGCTTTCTCCAAACTGTTGGCCATCCACAGTCAGCCCTTGCACCTGAAGGGAGAATTGCACAAAGGTTCATTGGATGAGGGTCTCAGATTCCTGGGTCCCCGTTCTGATTAAAGCCAAGTCTTCCTTTCTCAGCTTTCCTTGGTAAACAGGCACAAAAATTGACTATCATCCCACTAATGTAATTTCTTCATGTGACTTTAAAAAATGAAATATAATGAAATGCAGAAAATGTGAGTGTCTATTTTAATAACAGTCCACATACTACACATGCCCGTGTAACCCTCCTGAAACAAGACAGAACATTCCAAAGCCACAGTACATGCCTTTCTTGTACGCTGCTGATCATTGTATTGCTCCTCCACAGTGACTGGTCTTCCAAGCAACATTGGTTTTGTCTACGTCTTTAATTTTACATAAATGGGATTATCCACTATGGTGCTACTGCATGCTCTTTCAATGTTTTCATTCTCAGTAGTATTCCAAGGTATGACTATGTTACCATAATTGATCCCTTATGCCATGGGTGTTTCCTGTGTTTGACTATCACTAATGGGGCTTTGTATGCATGGGGCTTTGGTGAACACATGTACATATTTCTACTAGAGTAAATCTCTAGATTTCAGTGTTTAGAAGTATTCTCTCTGAGCAAAGGTCCTGAAGTCTTCCAAAATCGTGCTACCCATGTTTCCATTACTGATATTCTGGGAGCCCCAGGTGGCCCATACCCTCATCAAAAGTCTGCCTCTTCCATGTTGGTTTTATAGTGGATATGCAGAAGGTTACATTGAGATTTTAATTGCATTTCACAAGAATTCATGAAATCGGCTCTTTGGAGATTTCCTTTTAGGATGCCTGCTTTTGTTGCAGCTGTTGGTGTGTTCTGGAACCAAGTCCTTTGCAGGCAACTGCAAGTTCTTCCCTAACTGTCAGTGATGCCTTTTGCCGTTTTTGATGAACAAGATATGAATTTTAATGTAGTTAATTTTATTAATTTTTGCTTCATTATTAGTGTTTTTTTAATAACATGCTTCAGAGTTTTTCTTTTTTTCACAGTTATGAAGACATTTTCCCAAGTTTTCTTCTCCATGCTTTATTTTTTCACACTTTTGCATTTAGATCTGTAATCTACCTAAGGTCTGACAGCATATGACAAAGCTATTAAGATTAATTTTTCTGCGTAGATATCTAAGTGACCTACCATTTTTAATAACAGCATTTTCTTCTACATGCTGCAGTAAAATGGTCAATATGAGCAAGGTGGTTGGTGGGAGATTTTTGGATTTTTCATATTTCCTGGTACATTTGTCTCTTTTTTTTCTTAGCCTATACCAACATGGCAGTCTAAATTGTGGCTTTATAAAACCTTGGCAATATTTTTACTAATCAAGATTATTTTGCTATATTACATTACATTCATCTACATTTTAGAACCAACTTATCAATTTCTAACACAAATCATTACTGTTTTGATTATGGCAACACTGGATTTATAAATCAACTTGGAGATTTTGACTTTTTTATCAAAATGAGTCTTTCTATAGGAATGGCTCATCTTTCATTTACATAAGTTACATAAGTCTTTTAATTTCGTACAGTAATGACTTATTTTTTGGGGGGGTAGAGGTTTCATATTTGTTAAAGGTAAGCTGTTTTTGATGGTATCATAAATACTGTTTTTAAGACCTGTTTTTTTTTTTGTCTTAACACAGAAATCCACTTGATTTTTGTTACATTTACCTCTTCTAGAAATGTTGGTAAATTTTCTTATTAATATCAGTATTACCCAAGATACTTTTAGATTTCCTACATATAGAATTTTGTCTTGTGGCTGTTTGTGGTGGCACACGCCTTTAATCCCAGCACTCGGGAGGCAGAGGCAGATGGATCTCTATGAGTTTGAGGCCAGCCTGGTCTACAGTGAGAGTTCCAGGACAGCCAGGGCTACACAGTAAGACCCTGTCTCAAAACAAAACTAAACAAAACAAGAGGAAAATCTTGCCGGTACTGGAAGCCTAGCCAACTACCCAGGGCTAGAGAAGTAACAGATCGTGGAGGAGAACCTACAACCATCACTTTATTAAAGCAACATCAACCCTAACCACACTTTAAATATCTGTCCTCATCCCCACTGATAAGTGTAACCCTCAACTCTCATCAAGGAAACCTCTTTGCGACAGAGATGACACAACCAATCAAAATTCAGAGATGTGGAACCCAGTCCCAGTGGGTATTTCAACCTAACAACTCCCACACCTGAGGCTCAGGGGTCATTGTGAACAGCGGCCAGAAAGTCTGCGAGAGCCGGAGGAAGGCGGGGTTTGCTGTGAGGTTGTGTCTCTTAAGAGTGTCAGAAGTTACACCCATAACGCCTCGCAATATAATTGTGTAAACATAAGCTGAACAAGGATGACACCGATAGACGTGCTAACATGGATGGGAGCAAGCCCATGAGGACTCAACCCTGTTCAAAGAACTACAGGCAGTGCTGAGTGGGAGAGGAGGGAGCATACCCATTTGGTTATTCAATACCAAATGGTCATCCCTGAAAACACACACACACAAGTAACATTATACAGGCAGAGCAGGTTGTTATTACGTATTTAGGAATACGTACATACATATGTATATAACAACTTTTAATGACAAAAGAGGCCATGAATTTGAAAGAGAGCTAGGAGGGGTGTGTGGGAGGGTTTGGAGAAAGGAAAGGAAAAGGAAGGAGATTATGTAATTATAATATAAAAATAAAAGAAATAAAAACAAACAAATTAAAAGCAAACGAGGGGGTCTTTTTTTATGTGCTGATATGACAGCGTTATCACTTCCTTCCAAATCTTAAGCCCTTAGTGTCCTTTTCTTTTCTTGTCTTACTGCGTTGGCAATGGTCTTCAGCACAGTGATGAGCAGAGGGGGTAATACGACTACTACTGTCTTGTTCCTAATCTCAGGAGAATCTCAAAATCTCTAAAAACTTCACTATGGAGTATAAGCTCTGCTGTGGGCTTCTGAGAAACACAAATTAACCTCAGACTTACAGTCTTCCTCTCCAGCCTCCTACGTGTATCCCCATGACTGGTCTGTGGATATTCTTTAATAGATTAAGGAAGTTACTTTATATTCCTGCTTTCCTAAGAGTTTTTTTTTTTTAAGTTGTGAATGCACGTTGAATTTTACCCATCCAGATGTTTGCATTGCTTTTGTTTTTATTCTCTCAGATGGTAAATTCCTAGGAAGAAATGACTCTCGATTGGGATTTATGATCCTCACAAGATTCAATTTGCTCATTTTTTTTTGTTTTGTTTAGAACTTTGGCATCTATTTGGGCATGATGGTGTTTGCCTAGAATCTCAACACTCAACAGGTAACAACCCAACACTCAGCAAGAAATGACAAATTCCAGTTTAGACTTGGCTCACAGTGAGAGCTGTCTCAGGCCAGTCTACCCACAGAACACGAAAACGTTGACATCTATGCAGAAAGGGTATAACTCTAATTTATTTTGTTTCATTTGTTTGTTTTGAGACAGGATCTCATATAGCCCAGGCTAGCACAGAACTTACTTTGTAACAGAGGAAATCTTAAACTTCTGATCCTCTTCCCTCAGGCTCCTGAGTGCTGGGATTACATGTGTGTACCTTGTCCAGTTTATGTGGTCCTGAGGATCAAATTCTGGGCTTTGTGTATGCCAGGCAAGCACTCTATCCACTGACCGGTATCCCCAGCCCTGTAGTTCCAGTTATTTGATTGACTGACTGATTGACAGGGTCTCCCTATATAGCCAGGGTTGTCCTATAACACTCTATGTGGACCAGACTGGACAGACACTCCCAGAGATCTACCTGCCTCTGCCTCCTGAGGGCAAGGACTAAAGGCGTGTGCCACTATGTCTGACCCGTTCTAGTGCTTAGAATAATCTTTTCAAGTTTTGTTATTAAAGTTGTAATGGTTTCATAAGATGAGATGTGAAGTAGCTCTATCAATTCTCTGGAAGATGGGCCCTGAGTTTTCCTTGTGGGGAGGTTTGTTTGTTTTGTTTTTTTTAAAATAACAGAGTAAACATTTAAAATAGAAACCAGGGAACAGGAGAGTAAGACATGCAGAATGAAAGAAAGGTAAAAATCCCCGAGGCAAAATGCAGATGATTAGAAACAGATTAAATTAAGTTCCAAGAGCTAGTGGGACAAGCCTAAGCTAAGACTGAGCATTCACACTTAATAATAAGTCTCCATGTCTTTATTTGGGAGCAGGCTGGAGGCCCAAAGAAACTTCCCACTACAGTGAATTTTCTATTTTATTGTATCAGTTTTGATAGTCCATATTTCTCAGACTATTCATCAATTTAAAATTAATGTAAAGCATATCAATATGAGACAGTTTTGATATCCTGTTTTGAGGTTGACAAGATTTTTAGTGATGTCCTGTTCATGTCTAATGCTGTTAGGTTTCTTTCATTTTTCTGGATGAGTTGTGCTAAGGGTTGCCAATTTGCTTGTCCTTTGCAGTTAATCTGGGCCATTGTTGATCTTGTTTCCAGGGCAGATTTCCTATTTCACAGATGTCCTGTCCTCTCTATTATTTCTTTCCTTCCCTTTCCTTTGGGTTTAGTTTGCTCCGGGTTACTAGTGGCTTGTTCTTCGTGTTTGTGACTCAAAATAACATCTTAGATCACTGGTTTTTCTCATATATTCATTTCAGGCTGTAACTGTCCCTTGAAGGACTATATTAACTGCATTAATCTGTGTATCTATATATTACATATGTATGTGTTTTTAGATATTTGGCTTTATACAGTTGCAGATGCCAGTTAGAGGGTGCACCAGGGGCCACCCAGTCAGACATGGAGGAAGCAGGAGAGCAGGACATACAGAATGGAAGAAAAGTAAAAAGCCCCAAGGCAAAATGTAGATAAATAGAAACAGATTAAATTAAGTTCAAAGAGCTAGTGGGATAAGCCTAAGCTAAGGCTGAGCATTCATACTTAATAATAAGTCTCCGTGTCTTTATTTGGGAGCGGGCTGGAGGCCCAAAGAAACTTCTCACTACAGTGAATTCACGTGCTGAAGCAGAGGCTGCCACAGAGGCCAACGTATACTTGGCCCCACAGCCAGAAGTGCGGAAGGAGGGGCCGCTGCAGCTGGTGTTGCTGTGGGCTTGGCTGCTCCCTGCTCCATCCAAGGGAGCTAACAGAGGTGACAAACTGTATGTAAACTAGAACCTACCTCCTATGGATCTCAGTCCCTTCCCTGCTTTCCCAAGTTATTACCATTATCAGTTGGAATGCACCCTAAGTGGGTATTTATACTGTAACATATACATATAATATATATTTATGTATTCACATATAATTCCAATAGAAAGTTCTGCTTAATCTATATAATATTTTACATAAAAAGCATTTTTCTGATAAGATATTACTGACACTGTTTTTTTGTTTGTTTTTAATTCTGAGACAGGGTTTCACTATGTAGCCCTGGCTGGCTTGAAACTCTCTATGTAGGCCATGCTAGCCTCAAACTCAGATTCATCTGCCTCAGGCTCCCAAGTACTGGGATTAAAGTGTGTGCCACCACATCTGGATTTACTTAAACATTTAAAAAAAATTTCAGTGATTTATTTTTCCTTTATGTGCATTGGTGGTTTGCCTGCATGTATATCTGTGTGAGGGTGTTGGGTCCCCTGGAACTGGAGTTACACATAGTTGTGAGCTGTCACATGGGTACTGGGAATTGAACCCACGTCTTCTGGAAGAGCAGCCAGTGCTCATAACCACTGAGCCATCTCTCCATCCATCTTAAACATAGTTTAAGGAGCCTTAGTATCCTAAAGGAAATAATTAAGGCTAGTAATACATTCACTTTGCTTTTATATTATTTGATGACCAGCTCAGTGGAGTACCCAAACCTCACACAATTCATAAGAGTTTGGAAAGATTGGCACCAGCTTTAATTGGGAGTCGGAGGGGAAGAAAAAGAGTCTCCTGCTAGGTTTTTTCTTTCCACTTTTTTCCACTTAATTATATGTGCCATGCTCAAATTATTAAAGGAATGTTGATGAAGACTGGACTCCACTGACCTTGGGCTCATGAACTGGAATGGTACCAATCGGAGTGGGCCAGGCTCTATTTCTCCCAAGGCCTAGGCCCACACACTTGCATAAAGTATCCAGACAGGACCAGGACTCCCCTGGTTCTCTGATCCCCACAGATCAGGGACCTAAAAGACTTTTGGTCTGGGGCAGGGGGGTTCAAGGAGCGGCCACTAGACTGGGACCTCGACTCCTGTATTCTGCTCTGTTGTTGAATATCTGCCTCATGCCTTCCGATTTCACTAACGGAACCTCAGCTTGCTCGCTGGCTCGCATTTCTTTTTCCTTCTCTCCTCTCCTTAGTGCTCAGGGATTGGCAATCCAACCCTGACACCAAGCAATGCTCTGACCCTTGTTTCTTGAAGTTAGTCCCACACTGTTCTCATCTAGGGCTCAGTGCACTGAAAAGACTGGCCACTGTCCCATCTCAGGTGGGAAGGGTTGCTCCCTTCCCTTAGAAGCTAACCTTGTCTATCTCCTCCTGAGGCAGATCTGAAATTGTGCTTGAGACCTCTGAAGCCTATCCTGCTACCCCTGTGCCCAGTTCCTGGGCAAGAGAGCAGAGATGGAGGAATCGCACTCACAGAGACTTGGTCAGCTCCGATGATTCCTGTGAGGCTCCCGGTACCATAGTGGATGGAGAAATGACTCCCTACCTCCTCGTATGTGCTGGACTGGGATGGGTGGAACACCGGGTGTGTCTCTGGAAAACAAGAATGCTGCTCACTGCTTCCATCCCTGGCCTAGAGAGGCAGAGTGGCTTCCCTCGGCTCCCCACAAGAAGTGGAAAATGGGGGTTCTTGGAAAGGCCTGTCATGGCCTTTTACTAGTGAGCTACTGTGTTCTCTCTAGCCTAACCAGGTGTGTTCCAACCAGGGACCAAATATTTGTCCCTGGGCAAACCTGGTTGCTCACAGTGACCTCACAGAGGCAAGATAAGCACCGTTTACCCGGCGCCAGAAGCCGTCTCAGCCATCAGTGTGGGGCAGAGCCTGGCCTTCAGAGAAAGCTCAGGGGTGAACAATTACCACTCTAGGAAATTACTCCCAGATCTTCATCCCACTTTGCAGATGTCTAGTTTCGGGTTTCAAAGAGCTTCTTTCTACCCTTGGGATGTGTCTCACACAGAACGAGCCTTCTCTGTTTAGGGCCTCTGTTTCCAATCTCTACCTAATCCCTACATTACCTCTGGCCAAATGGACACACCCAGGCCACTGTGCCCCACCAGCCACACCTCCATGGGAGTAGGTGTACAGCCTTCCTTAGAAGTCAACCGCTCTACCTGTTCAGGTACAGGCCAAAGAAACTTTCCCCCATGTTCTCTTGGGTGTTCCAAAGGAAGTGAGTCACCAAGTCAAAGATTTCTCTTCTTAGTGGCTAATTTTTTTCTCCATTATTTCTGACTAGTATGAAAGTCGTTATCTTGACTAGTAAGTTACTTTTCATCTCTGTCCCCGGCCCAGCCATGCCAAACAGAGATAGGAAGCAGAAGCTGGTGTGGCAGGGTGGATCAGGGGAGAGAATCTAAGTCTCCCCACCCCACAAACTACCACCTTCGCCTCTAAGAAGTGGCTCCCGCCATCGCCATCCACTTACTGCATGCTGGGCTGGTACAGTAAACCGAAGGGACCCAGAGGTTGGAGGAGCCGGTGTCAAAGATGACAGTGAAGTTCTGTGGTGGGGAGCCAATGGAGATAGTGCCGAAGTACTCCATCTACAGGGAAGGGAGAGAAGGAGAGGAGGAAAGGAGGAGGAGTGTTTGCAGCTAGAGCCTGGAGTACCTTAGCTTACAGTCTACAGAGCCTTGAAGAAGCAAGGCTGGAGACAAAGGATGGCAGGAACAGAGCAGGAACCACCAGAAAGGACACTGAGGAGAGCTCAGGAAACTTGGTTCCATTCCTCTCTCATTATCCTGATTCTCATTATGTCATGGTGGGCAAGGCAGGGGAGACAGGAATGCCTCCATTTTCGGGATCAGGGAACTGGGGACGTGGGAAATCAAGTACTTTCTTTGCCCAAAGTCATAGCTGGTAAAATGCCCAGCTGAGCACACAGTAAAGGTCTTTCTGCTTGGAGCACATGTCATCCTTGTCTCTTTCCTCTTAAAGAAAGCCCTGCACACTGGCCCATACTGAGGCCTGCTTTACGGAGTTCATAGAGACTAGGGGATCATCCATCTGAGTCATCCAAGCAAAGAACTCCATGCCTGAGCACCCGAAGTCACCGGTGCGGCACTGGTCCCTGCTGGAGGCCCAGCCTTCCTCCGTACACCCAGGGCCCCCAGGCTTCAGCCCAAGAAATCTCACATCCAGGTAGTTGATGAGTGGCTCATTGGTACTCTGCTCCATATTACAGGACTCGCTGAACTGGATCATGTCCACATTCTGGGACTTCCAGAAGTCCAAGAGCTGGCCTTGGGCCCGCAGTTTCTTCCGGAGGGACTGATGCCTTCTGAGGGGCACCCTGGAGAAAAAGTGCGGCATGAGGGAGCATTTCTGCTTTCGTCCCCTATTTCCATGTACCAGTTCAGAGCCCGACTACAGCAAGACCCAGGAGGGGACCTTCAAGACCAGGGTGTGACCAGATGCAGCGCCTTCTCTGTCTGGAGCACTCAGAATCTGATAGAAATGTCTCTACCTCCTTTGAGGTTTTCTAGGGAATGGGAGATAGACACAGTCTGCAGTTTTATCTGACCCCATGAAGGGCTGACTTACAGGGACACAAGGACTCTGTGGATAATAGTGCTCCGTCCCCCCGGGAAAGTATTTGAAGGCTTGGAGTTACAAACCACAGCTGTGGAGCATGCTTTCCACCAACAGAGGGGAGCCCCTTGAACTGAGACAGGCACCTCTACTGGAAGGGGAGGCCTGGCATTGACGGGGAACATTCTCTAGGAATTGCCTTGAGATCCCAGTTTCTTCTTTTTCATTTCCTCATTAGCTTTCCTCCAGGGCAACCTTGGGCTAGGGTTGGGGGATACCTAAGTTGAACTCAGTGCCTTACCTGTTCATAGCTCCTTGGGCCTGTCCCAGGTCCAGGAGCACCAGCAGTAGTGTGAGGAGGGATTTCATTGTGGTCTGACCAGCAGCTTCCTTCTCGCTCTGCTTCGATCTCTCTTCTCTCTTCTTTTCTTCTCGATTCAGGCCAGGGGCACCAGTTCTTCCTGGTGCCCAGACTTGCCCTGCCCAGTCTGAGGACCCAATGATAAGGTCTGGAGTCAATAGTCATGCCCAGAGTAAACAGTATGTGTAATAGGACGTCGCGCGTGCCCTCTGAAAATTAGGGGTGTTCCTGTCCCAACTTCTCCCAGGGTCTTTGGACACCCCACACTGGCTTTAAGAAATCCCATGTTTATTGTATGAGGGATCAAAAGGTCCCTAAACCAGGGTCCCACCCTTTTGAACTGCTACTACTAGTGTTCAGATTGAAGACCCCTGAAGGGCAGAAACCGAAATGCCATATGTGTAGCAGGACTGTAACTCAAAACGTTAGCCAGGCTTTTGTCTATGTTCTTATTCTCTCTCCATTCCTTTTGAGGCTCCCAAAGCAATCTGTCCTACTCCGAGCAAAACCAGTACTCCCCAAAGGCCCCGAAATGGGAAAGTTTGGCTATGGATTTGCGGAGTGAGTTTTCTTGATTCCAAGCACTTGATGGGTCTGGGGCTGGGGTCTGTACAAAAGAAGGGAGTGCAGAGGCAGCCGTGGAGGGGCAGGGTCTGGGGCAGGCCTGTGTTGGTGTACCAGGGCTGCCATAGCAATGTGTCACAAACCAGTGGCTTAAGCAACATTTATTTTCTCGTGACCCTGGAAGTTGGAAATTCAAGTTTTCTTTCCATCAACCCCTCCTGTGGGTGTCCCTTCTCCAAAAGAAAGGGCCAGCTTTCCTGACTTGAGAGGTGGGGATGAGGAAGGCAAGGCCTCCATAACTGGACTCCAGTTGATGGCCTCTGAGCTGACATCACCACTGTCATAGGTGCCAGCACCTCCAGAGAGTTATGAAGTAGGAATTAGGGTGCCTGGGCTAGGTTTAGCTCTGCTCTTACCAGCCAATGCTCTGGCAGAGTGCCAGGGCCTAGCCTTTTATCTCTGAAGCCCAGCAGAAGGCAAAATTCGGTCTGAAGCTAGGCCAAACCCTTCCTCAGATCCAAATTGTTGACAAGACATCAAAAAAGAGGAGGAATCAAGAACAGAACCAACTTACCATGAGCCTATAAAGCAACCACATCTCCCTGGCATTCGCTTCTTTCCCAGGAGCCTGTCCTCTGGCCTCTCACAAGGGAGAGGGGCCTGTGTGTTCCCCCAAAGAGCAGCACGCGGCAGGAGGGCTACGAGGCCAGGTCACTCCTCCCAACTAAGCTCTGTCGTGATTGTCTACAGTTGCCTGACCAGACACCTCAGTGTCATTCTCTGGGTTTTTAGGAGAGTTGGGGGCACAAAACAAGACATGGGTAAGTACTAAAAACACCTTAACACATCCCGAGGGCAGAAACCTTTCACTGGAAGATTTTTTCCAGGTCCTCATGGCCAACTCACTTGCACAGCGCATGGGAATGTGGTCCCAGAGACTTAAAGTGATTTCCCTAAGGGCACAGTTCATCACGGCAGAGCTCGGCTCTTAACTGCTAGTAGTCCAGGGCTCTTTCTGTGTGCTATCACTGAGCTATTGATGCCAGTATACCTGAGCCCCCCTCCTTCGCCATCTCCAGAACTCTCTCCCCATCTGTTTACTAAATGATAGAGGGTTAGGCTGTCCCATGTCTAAATGGGACCTGGGTAACTATGGGTTGCCTGACCCCGAGGTAGAAGACTCAGCCTGCCTGTCAGAGGGGTCTATTGAGTTTGGGAAAGTCTGAAAAGATTGGAGCAAGTATGTGGGGACGTTTGTCTGAGTTGATGGGCTCTGTCCTTCCTGGAAACACCAGGAACTGCAGCTCTCCTGGCTGTGTGTGTCACTGGCTCCTCCCAAGTTGAAATGGAAAATTACTGTGGACCATTGTTATGGACAATGTGAACCCTCTCTGGGAACGAAAGTCCCTGGGCATATGGATGGCTATGTGTGTGATCTCAGGGAGAGGCAGAGGGAAGAACACTAGAGTGAAAGAGTGACGTGGGTCATCGGGCACAATATAGGCAGTGATCTGTTCTCTCAGCGCCTGCAAAGGGGCTGTGGTGGTTTGAAAGAAAATGGGCTGTAGATGTAACAGTCTTATTAAATAAGAAACACAGAGCCAAATGCAGAGTTAAAAGCCCAAGAGGTCAGTATAAGGATTATGTCCTTAATTACGTCACCAGCCTGCGACGGCGTCCCAGCCTTAGAAGGGGGCGTGCCCTCTGTGTGTTCTATTTTTCTGCACTCTCTCTCCTTCTGTACACCCCCTCCACGTGGTCCCTTTCCCTTTCTCTCTCTCCCCCTTTCTCTCAATAAAGCTCTAGAAAGGTAACCATGGATCGTGACTCTCCTCCAGCACTCTCCTCTGTCAGCGTGGCTGCCGCGGGTGGCGGCAGCATAACCAACATTGGTGCCGTTCAGACTTGGGTAGATCAATGAGGACCTGCTGCCGCTTGCCACCTCCTCCCCTATCCAGCAAGACCGAGACCACGTGTCCCTCGCCTCCCCTGGACCCCTATACAGCTACCACTACTGCTACCGCCATGATTCTTTACCACAGTGAGCCTGCCGTTCTCACGGCTGTAGTCTGAGCTATATTCTTTGCGACGGACACCCCGGGGGTTGTCCTCGGGCTGTGCTGGCAATGGCAGGCACATTTTCGCTCCTGACGAGGGGGTCAGTGCTGCCTCAGGTCCACCGTGGACCAACTGCAGCACAGCCGCAGCAGCCCTTCCCATCCCTTGACGAAGAGGACGGGAACTTGAGCTGATTCATAGATCCCTCTTCACTCTTGGGGATGGCCAGAGATTGGAGTCTGATTCCCGGTTTGTTATTTTAATTTTTTATTTTTCTCTCAGCTACAGCCATGCAACAAAGGGGCAGATACATTTACCACCTACATTGGTGGATAGGGCCGGGTACCGGTAAACCTGGCCACATAACAGCTTTGAGGGAACTTCTACCAGTGAATGGGCAAATAAAAGAGTTACTTTCTCCAAGCTTTCTGCTAAAGTTCTAAACCCTTCTCCCTCCCTACTTCTGTGTCTGCCACGTGCAACCTTTTCTGTCTAACTTCCGCCGGCAGTGGGCAGGCTCAAATGGGTGGGCTTGGGCGGTTTCTACGACTCTAGACCTAACTGACCTCCACCCACGCATTCTCAAACTGCCTTGAGAGACCCAGACGGATCTGAAAGAGGCTAAGATCCATACAAATAAGTTTACAATAGCCAGGATGGCTCTTAAGCCAAAAATCAGCTTATAGCCTCAGACAAGTCTTCCAAAAGGATCGGTTTATGGTCTGCCTCCTGGCAGATCTTCCAAAAGCTGTCCTTAAACCACCAATCATCAGAAAGAAAAAAAATTCAGGACACATAGTAAAATCCGTCTCTTGTTCCCTAGACCTCCCCGACTAAAACTTAAACATCTCGAGAGCAAGGCTCCTGACCCCACAGGCAAAAGAGCCATCTGTGGCATTTAAGGTGTGCCAGGGAAGAGATAAAAGCCCGAAAACAAAATTGCCAAGTGCTGGCACTTGCTGACTCCCAAAAGATGTTGGGTCTCTGTTTTAAGTGAGGAAAAGGCCACGGGCTAGTAAATGCCCTGCCAGGCCATCAACAGCCTTGTTGAAAGTGCCGCCTGGAGCCGGGGCAGTGGTGGGGCACGCCTTTAATCCCAGCACTTGGGAGGCAGAGCCAGGCGGATCTCTGTGAGTTCGAGGCCAGCCTGGTCTCCAAAGCGAGTTCCAGGAAAGGTGCAAAGATACACAAAGAAACCCTGTCTCGAAAAAAAACAAAAAAAAAAAAAAAAAAAAAAAGTGCCGCCTGGAAAGACAACCAGCCACCTGACTGCCCCAAGGCACCAAGATGCATGGGTACATCAAGCTAAGACCTCCAGTAACCTAGGCTTGGCTACCGACATGGCAGGGACCCAGAACGCAGCAGGGAAGCAATCCATTTCTTTCCTTCTGGACACCAGAGGCTCTGACTCAGTCCTGGGAGTTTTGGGATGTCACCTCTTTTTTTTTTTTTTCTATATAGGGTTTCTCTGTGTAGCTTTGTGCCCTTCCTGGAGCTCACTTGGTAGCCCAGGCTGGCCTCGAACTCACAGAAATCTGCCTGGCTCTGCCTCCTGAATGCTGGGATTAAAGGTGTGCGCCACCACCGCCCGGCTTCACCTCTCCTTTATTGTCGGGTACAGAGGACAGCCTTATCCACCTCACCAGATTTAACTGCACCTTTAGAGTTACTGCCTGTGTTTCTCAGGTGCATACAGACAGGGCCCTGATCTTTGCCTTGTCCTTAATTCCAAAAAAATAAGTTCTCATGCACCACAAACTTTTCTCTTCCCAGTTCCCTGTTTTTAACTCACTGTTCAGCTAATGGTACAGGACCACCACAAAACCGGAGTCCAGAGATCATCAAGTAAAAAACTGTAACAGCTAAAAGGTTTACACCCCCAGACCCAAAAGTGTCTGGGCGCTACAAAAAGACTTTAATATAAACATCTATTACTGTGAGATGCCTTTAACAATTGATCACCTGTCTCCTGGATGCCGAACTAGTAAAGGAAGCAGGTACTTTAAAATAATCTGTCTCTGATAAAGCTTAACATGTTTCAAAATCCATCTGGACAGGCTGGATCTACCAACATAAAATAATGATTCTTTTCTCTCTAAGCTTTTTTCTGTGACACCAGCATCTTGTCAAACAAAGTTCCCAGCCACAGCCAAGAGGGATACATGTCTCCAGAGCAAATGGATGACAGACAGCATCCCACAACACCTGTCTACCTCGGAAGACTCCCCTTCCCCATTCCCCGCAGAGCCAACCAACATCCAAAAATCAGCTGGAAGCAGTTTTTGTGAGGAACGACGCCCCTATTCCCACCTACCTGCTTTTTTTATAATAAGCGAAAGTCCCTCCAGCACTCACCTCCGTCGGCATGGCCCGCCATGGGCCTACTTCCAGTGTATCTGTCTTCTTATTGACTTTCTGTTCTGCCTTCTCATTGGTTGTAAACCCAACCACATGACCTCCTCGTCACTGCCTGTCTATATAGACCTCCAGATCTTTATGGTTGGTATTGAGATTAAAGGCGTGTGTCTCCATGCTGGCTGTATCCTTGAACACACAGAGATCTACCTAGCTCTGCCTACCAAGTGCTGGGATTAAAGGTGTGCTCCACCACTGCCCTGCTTCTGCTATGGCTTCCTTTTAGCTCTGACCCCCCAGGCAACTTTATTTATTAACATACAAATAAAATCACATTTCAGCCGGAGGTGGGGGGGATGGGGGGTGGGGTGGTGGTGGTGGTGGTGGTGGCGCACGCCTTTAATCCCAGCACTTGGGAGGCAGAGCCAGGCAGATCTCTGTGAGTTCGAGGCCAGCCTGGTCTACAGAGCGAGATCCAGGAAAGGCGCAAAACTACACAGGGAAACCCTGTTTCAAAAAACACCCCCCCCCTCAAAAAAAAATCACATTTCAGTACAAATAAAATATCACCATACTGGGCCCCAAAGGAAGTGGCACTATTAAGAGATATGGCCTTGTTGGAGGAATTATGTCACAGAAGGGTGGGTTTTGAGGTCTCTTTTGCTCAAGCTTCCCTCAGTGTGACAGTCAATTGACTTCCTGTTGCTTGTAAGATGTAGGACTCTCGGCTCCAGCACCATGTCTGCCTGCACACCATCATGCTCCCTCCATGATGATAATGGACTGAACCTCTGAAACTGTAAGCAGCCACCCCAATTAAATATTTTCTTTATAAGAGTTGCCGTGGTCATGGTGTCTTTTCACAGCAATAGAAACCCTAACTAAGACAGAGGCCTTGAAAAGAAGGCTCTCCAGTAATGTGGGGAGGAGGCTGGCTGGATGCAGAGGTTTGACGCTTTCCAGGACGTGGGAAAGCTGTTGGTGAGGACACTCCCTAATTAGCTTATTTTTCTACAGCTTTAGATTGCAGAAGATAAAATAATAACAGGGGACAGCTACACAGTGCTATGTGGAAGTGAACTGCTAGTGTGGGATAAGAGCTGGCTCTGGATGGCAGGGAGCTGCACTCCAGGATACACTGTCCCTGGCTCTGGGACATCAGCTCAAAATGACCCCAACAACTACTTGGGGGAAATGTCTCAGCTTCTTTCTGCTCAGAGTTGAGGAATAAAGGAAAATCTGCTGTTCTGCTGGGGGGTGGTGGCACATGCCTTCAATCCCAGCACTCCGGAGGCAAAGCCAGGTGGATCTCTGTGAGTTCAAGGCCAGCCTGGTCTACAGAGCAAGATCCAGGACAGGCACTAAAACTACACAGAGAAATCCTGTCTCGAAAAAAATCAAAAAACCAAACCAAACCCAACCAAAACAACAACAAAAAAAATCCACTGTTCCACATGTGACCCAGGCAAGGAGGGACTGGTGGACGATGCCTGGATCCACCTGGTTTTGCCCTAACTGACCACCTGACCGTAGAAGTCGTTTCTCTCAGAGCCGTATTTCCTCATCTATAAACTGAAAAGGCTGGGCTGAATGGTGATAACTAGGGACGCCAGGGAGGGTGTAACTGTGTCTCAGACCCCGTGTTAAAGGACTTGGGAGTATTCCTTCACACCTCACACTAATCCTGGATATTTAAAGCTATTTCACACACGAGGATAGGAGACACAGGGTGGCTCCCATGCAGCGCTGTTAGTAGGATCCAGGCCCAAGTTTGCCTGACTTTAAAGCTGAGATTCCTAACCATGACACTGTACTGAATGATCTACAGGGTCTTAGGTTCCGAGCTTCTTCCTGAAAGAGGGGCATGGAGAGGCTAAAGAGAGGGAGAGACTCGTTTCTACCACGGCAGACGATTTGTAGGCCTGGATGAATAAAAGGTGTGTATAGGTGTGGTGATAAATGTTCCCAGTGCATATTCATGAAGATTTGCTTGTTCTTTGAGACAGGGTCTCACTGTGTACCCAAGGCTCTTATTTCTACAAGCCCACTCTATGGTTTCTTTGTTTGTTTGTTTGTTTTGGTTTGGTTTTGGTTTTTCGAGACAGGGTTTCTCTGTGTAGCTTTGCGCCTTTCCTGGGACTCACTCGGTAGCCCAGGCTGGCCTCAAACTCACAGAGATCCACCT
>CABHPH010146572.1:9360-25636 GCA_902168325.1 Peromyscus nudipes | reverse complement strand
CCTCCCATGGGAGTCAACAAAGCATGTCATATCACATTGAGGCAGGACCAAGCAGCCTCAAGGCTGGGTGAGGCATACCAGCATGGGGAATAGATTCCAAAAAGCCAGCTCATGTGCCAGGGACAGATCCTGATCCTACTGCCAGGGACCCCACAAACAGACCAAACTACAAAACTGTCTGCCACATGCAGAGGGCCTAGGTCGGTCCCATGCAGGCTCCCTAGCTGTTGGTCCAGAGTCTGTTAGCTCCAAATGCTCATGTTTAGCTCATAATGAAATATATTCTCCAACTTTAAAAGTCCCCACAGTTTTGGGCCAGGCAGTGGTGGTGTATGCCTTTAATCTCAGCACTTGGGAGGCAGAGACAGGCGGATCTCTGTTAAATTTGAGGCCAGCCTGGCCTACAAAGTGAGTTCTAGGACAACTAGGACTGTTACACAGAGAAAACTTGTCTCAAAAAAATCAAAGAAAAAAAAAAGGCCCCACAGTTTTTAAAATTCCAATACTTTAAAAGTTCAAGGTCTCTTAACTGTGAGCTCCTATGAAATTAAAAACAAGTTATGTACTTCCAACATAAAATGGCACAGAATAAACGTTATTTCAAAATAGACGAATCTGGGCATAAAGTAATAAGCCAGGCCCAAACTAAAAGGCAGCAGGGTAAAGACAAAATCCTACACCTCTATGTCTAGCATCTGGGACTCACAGTGTAATAGGCTGTCAACTTACCACAATCTAGAATCACCTGGGAAGGGGTCTCAATGAAGGACTTCTCCACTCAGGCTGTCTGTGGGCACGTCTGTAGGGTTTATATGGACTGTGTTAATTGAGGTGAGAAACCCTCCACCGCAGGTGGTGTCATTCTCTGTGCTGGGGATCCCAAACTATATGAATAGGGGAAGTGGCCGCCTTCATCTCTTCTAATTTTGAAGTCTCCTTTATCAGATACCAAAATGGCTACAACAGCTTGTTTTCATCTTCTGCTTGCTTGATAAATTGGCTTCTATCATTTGACCCTCATTCTGTGGATATTTGTCAGTCAAGATTTATTTCTATATATGTATATGGTGTTGTAAAATATTATTTTAAAGTGTGTTGCATTTTTTCCTACTGCTTTTGTTAACAATGCAAAGATGTGTTACATTTGTTTGATTAAATAAAATTAATCTGCGAGCAGGAGGCTGAGTCAGCAAGTAGCTGACAGGAAGTGGTAGGGAGGAACCACATATAGCTAAGGATCTTTTTTTGTTTAAGAAATTATTTTATTCATTTTAACATACCAGTCACAGATCCCCCCTTCCCTCCTCCCACCCCTCTAGCCTCTCCCCCACCCCCATTTCCTCCTACAAGAAGGTAAGGCCTCCCATGGGGAGTCAGCAGAACCTGGTATATTCAGTAGAGGTGGATCGAAGTCCCTCCCCCTGCCTCAAGGCTGTGTAAGGTGTCCCACCATAGGCACTGGGCTCCAAAAAGCTAGCTCATGCACCAGGGATGGATCCTGATCCTACTCCCAGGAGTCTCTTAAGCAGATCAAGCTACACAACTGTCTCACTTATGCAGAGGGGTCTAGTCCAGTCTCATGGAGGCTCCACAGGTGTTGGTCTAAATTTCATGAGTTTCCACTAGTTTGGATTGGTCTGTAGGTTTACCCATCATGAGCTTGATGCCCCTTGCTCATAGAATCCCTCTTCTCTGTCTTCGACTGGACTCCTAGAGCTTGGCCTCCTGCTTGGCTGTGGATCTCTACATCTGCTTCCATCAGTTGCTGGAGAAAGGCTCTATGATGACAGTTAGGACATTCACCAATATGATTACTGAAATAAGTCAGTTCAGGTACCCTCTCTACTATTGCTAGTAGTCTAATCTGGGGTCATCCATGTGGATTCCTGGAAACTTCCCTAGCACTCAGTTTCTCCCTATCCCCATGACGTCTCCCTCTATCATGGTATCTCTTTCATTGCTCTCCCACTCCATCCCTGTTCCAGCTCCACCAACCCATTCCCTTATGTTCTCATTCCCCATCTCCTACCCTCCATTACCCACCCCTCATCCCCACTTTACTCATGGAGATCTCGTCTACTTCCCCTTCCCAGGGAGATCCATGTGTACCTCTTTGGGTCCTCCTTGTTAGCTAGCTTATCTGGAGCTATGGGTTGTAGTCTGGTTATCCTTTATAGCTAAGGATCTTCTTCTTCTTTTTTTTTTTTTTGGTTTTTTGAGACAGGGTTTCTCTGTGTAGCTTTGCGCCTTTCCTGGAACTCACTTGGTAGCCCAGGCTGGCCTTGAACTCACAGAGATCCGCCTGGCTTTGCTTCCCGAGTGCTGGGATTAAAGGTGTGCATCACCACTGCCCAGCTTATAGCTATGGATCTTAAGTGGAGACTAAGAAGAAGGACGGTTGGGTTTTTTGGAAGACACCAGCAAAGGGAGAAAATTAGCTACTTACTATTCAGCCTAGCTGAGCAAGCAGAATTCTACCTCAACCTTTGCATTGTGAGTTCTTTGGAGGGATAGAGATCTAGATAAAGTTTCCCTTGATAGCTTTGAAAGAGTCGGTGCCTGAGGGAACAGAATTCCCTCAGGCTTTGGCCCTTGCAGCTGAACTGCTGCTGGTCGTGGCAGAGTTGCAGTCTCTGATTAGGACAGCAGTTGCTCAAGGAGTCAGCTGTAGTCCAGTTTCACAAGGACAAAATTGTCAGGTGTCTGACTTGTTGAACCAAGGTTATATGCACACAGCAACTCTGGTGCCAGCTTCTCTCTTGCTAAAGTCTGGCTGATAACATAAGACCAAAGATTAACTCCCTGCACCGATTCCTCAGCAATTAACCCTCTGCATGAACTCCTAATGTTAGTTTTATGATGCAAGACTCAAGGTTCAGCTAACTAACTGTTTATGTTAGGTCCTGAAATTTATGTGGGTGACAGGAAAAGCAATTAACCAAGGTCCAGAGAGAAATAGCTTTTGTCTAGCTACACTGTGGGAAAAGTTTTCTCAACTAGCCAGGGCTACAGAGGATAATCTAACTTCACAGCCCTGAAAAAGAGTTATAAGTTTCCTTCCTTGTAATCTGGGGTTGCACACAGGATAGGAGAATATATCTTAAGATTTGGGATGCTTTTAATGTCACTGTCCCTTGGAAAGTGCTGAGAACTCAGCACCCTACCCTCGCTTTTGCTTTACAGCCTGCACACCAAGGAGCCTCCAAGCCAAGTGTTGCCATGGTTATTCACTCCCAGCCACACCATCTACAATCTGCATTTCTCTGTCAGCAAAGTGCTCCAAATCTGAGAGAAATCAACACCTTTTCAATTTTTAATCTCAAAATGTTAGTTTAGAATGTTTATTACACTTAGAAATATAGAATATAAAGCACAATTTCTCTATTTTCTAGGCTCTCCAATAGTTTAACTTTATAACCCCATTTATAGGCTATCTACTTAGCAGATAATAAAATAACTGGATCTTCCTTCACAGCTTCAGCTGCCCCACTAATTAGAAAGCTGACAGATTTATTTCACGTATGTTATCAGGATGACTCTGCTCCTTATCGTTTACTCAAGAAATGTAATGTGACCCTCAAATGTAACCTTTTTTTTTATTGCCTAAAGCTTTCTATTGGATGTATATAAGCAGTGTGGAACAAATAAAGAGAGAATTCAACTTGAGAGAATTAAAGTGAGTGACCATCAGTACTCGTGTGAGTCTTATTCCCATAGATAGATAAAAATTATTCCTAAGTCCCTCTACTCTGTGGTATTCTTGTTACCACCCTGGAGCACCCCTGGGAGCTGGTCTCTTAGGTTGCAATAAGTATGATTTCATATTCATATTTCAGGTGATGGTTCAGTACACTTAGGGCTTTAAACTTCCTTTGATTTTTGTTCTCCTGCTCTCCAACAATGACAGTCCTCATGTTCTTCTTACCACCACCATCCACCTGTTGTTCAACTGTGGTGGCAACCTTGAGCATTAACTCCTACCTCTGTAAGAAGTGCATTTGCTGCTGGGAATCAGTGTTGGTATGGAGTCTCACAGCTTAGGTTAACATAGGTTTATAATTTTCAGGAAAAGCATAATTATCAATGATTCTTACATCTGTTTCTTTTTTTTTAAAGATTAAAAACTTGAGAATCACTCTTTGTAATATAAAATTGTATGTGTTTTTAACAAATATGCAGACTTGTCCCCATGTCCTTATCAAATACAGAATGGCCCATCTCCTTGAGATTTTTTGACTGCACCTCCTTTTATCAACCCATCTATCCCTGCCCTGACCCTCACATCACTCATCCTTTGTCTACCCTATAATGCTCCTCATAAAGAATGTTACATGAGTGAAATAAACCACAGTCTTTGCAGTCTGTAGCCCCTCACTTGGCGCAGGGAAGATGCATGTGGTTTTGTAGGCGTTCAGTGTCAACTCCATCTGCCTGTGTGCTCCTGTGCTGGAGGCCGTTATTCCTCACACTTGACAGTGACTGTGAAGAGCGCTGCTGGCAACACTCGCATACCGCGGGGAGAGGGTAAGCACGTGTTCTCAGAGAGTTTGGGTGCAACCTAGACCATCTGTTTGTTTATTATTTAGCCAAAAGAGTTATTTTAGAATTATCAATTCTAATAATAATTAATTTATTACCCAGGTATACAGGCACAAGCCTGTAATCTTAGCACTTAGGAGGTGGAGACAGGAGGATCAGGAGTTCAAAGCCATCCTTGACTACACAGGAAGTCTGATGCCAGTCTGAGCTACTTGAGACACTCTCTAAAAACAAACAAACAAACAAACAAACAAACAAGTAAACAAGCCAACAGTCAAGATCTTGCTGCTGAGAGTACACTGTTTATATGGAACTGCACAGCGTCCTTCACCTTTGACCTCATAATTTCTACAGGAAATATCACTTGTAGTTGGCATTTTCTTTGGGCCATCAACCAGCTCCCAAATAAAGACACAGAGACTTATTATTAATTATGAATCAGCATTAGCTTAGGCTTGTCCCTCTAGCTCTTTTTACTTAATTTAACCTGTTTTTATTAATCTACATTTTGCCTTGGGCCTTTTAAACTTTCATTCTGTATATCCTGCTTCTTGCTTCCTCTGTGTCTGTCTGGCCCTGGTGTCTACCTGCCATCTCTTTTTCTTTCTCCCCTGAGCCTAAATTCTTCCTCCTCATTACTTTCCCTGCCTGGAAGTACCACGTATACCTCCTACCTCACTATTGGCCATTCAACTTTTTATTAGACCATTCAGGTACCTTAGGCAAGCAAGGTAAAACAGCAACACATCTTTACACAGTTAAACAAATATTCCACAACATAAACAAATGCAACACATCTTTACATAGTTAAGCAAAAATAACATATCTTTACATAGATAAATAAGTGCAACACATCTATGCACAGTTAAACAAATATTCTGCAGCATAAGCAAATGCAACACATTTTTACATAGTTAAACAAATATTCTGCAACAATCACTTACTAAAGATTCTTTTTTTTAGAATTTATAAATGCTGAGGTTCATCTGAGATATGAAATTCTATGGGTTTGGACAAGTGTATAGTTATGGACCCATTTCCCTGTTAAATACAGAACAGTTCTTCACCTTGAAACTCCCTGGATATACCCCTTTTTCTTCATTCATGCACCTCCCTTGCCTCTGCCATCAACACTCACTTATCTGTTGCCTGCCCACCAATGTTCCTCTTAAGAAATATCTTATGAAGTGACCCAGTAAACACTGCCTTTTCAGTCTCCTTCCACCTAATAAGATGTATTTAAAGTTAATTTGTGTTGATTTATCACCAGCCTACTCTTCTCTCTTGCTGCACAGATGATAACAACAGGAATTTGTTGTTATCATCTGTCCTTCTATTCCTGTGCCGGGACAGCATCACTCCACACTTTTCAGTGACTGCAAAGAATGCTGCTGGAAACACAAGCATGCAGGACTGTGAGGATGTATATTCTCATATGATTTATGTAGAACTGGGAGTGTGACTGCTGGTTCATATGTACTGGGGGCACAAAGGTCCTTGTACCCACAAATCACCAGGGAAACCAGGAATGTTAAGTACTCAAGGTTGTCTTTTCAAAGAAAAATATGTATAACCTGTTTTTACACCCAGAAGGCTGGGAATTGGGGGTTACTAATAGCACAGTGTGGTGGTTTGAAAGAAAATGACCCTCAAAGGGAGTGGCACTATTAGGAGGTGTGGCCTTGTTGGAGTAGATATGACCTTGTTGGAGGAAGTGTGTCACTATGGAGAGGGGCTTTGAGGTCTCATATATGCTGAAGCCATGCCCAGTGAGACAGACCACTTCCTGTTGCCTGTGAGTCAAGATGTAAGAACTCTCACCTCCTTCTCTAGCACCATGTCTGCCTGCATGCTGCCTTGCTTCCTGCCATGATGATAATGGACTAAACCTCTGAACTGTAAGTGAGCCACCACAGTTAAATGTTTTCCTTTATAAGGGTTGCCATGGCAATGATGTCTCTAAGTGTCTCTAAGACAGAAGTTGGTACCAGGGACTGGGGTACTGCTGTGACAGGCCTGACTATGCTTTTGAGTGAAGGAATATGGACCTTGGGACTATGGATTAGAAAAGCAGCTGAATGCTTTAAGTGCTGCTTAATGGGCCATACCAGTAGGAGCATGGAAGACATTCTAAGAGTACTTTAAATTGTGTGTGAAGGGTATAGCTCAAGAGGTTCAGAGGAGAAGAATTTTAGTATGTTGCCTAGAAATCATTCTTGTGATATTTTGGTGAAGAATGTGGCTGCTTTTTGCCCTTGTCTGAAAAGTTTGCCCAAGGCTAAAGTGAAGAGTTTTGGATTAGTCCCATTGGCAGAGGAAATCTCAAAACAGCCTAGTATAGTCTCTGTTGTGTGGTTACTAGTGTTAACTCTAATGAAGATTTATAATGAAAAGGAACAAGCAGGGCAAGGAAAAACATTTGAGGAGGAAAGGAGCACTAGAAAGTGGAATGGAACTAAGTCCTGTGTTCAAGGAGGAAAACAAATTAAGAAATGAAATAAAGGGAGTAGTGACCTCAGGGCAAGATCCTGTCCAGCTAAGTTTCCAAATTGTGAAAAGGAATTAAAGAAAAGCTTAGAGCTGGGTGTCGTGTGCACACCTTTAATCCCAGCACTCAGAAAGCAGAGGCTGGCAGATCTCTGAGTCTGAGGACAGCCTGGTCTATAGATCCAGTTTCAGGACAGCTAAGCTTAGGCAGTGAAGGAAGCCATTGAAAACAGAAAGTTGGTGAAGGTGTAATTGAACAAGGGGGCCATGTTCCAGACCCAGTAAGCAGCAGAACTTGGCAGCTTCAGCCATGTGATATTGGCTTTAGAGTTAAGGATAGAAGAAAGAGTCTATGGAATTTGCCTCCACAACTAAGGAAAGCTGCTGAGGCCAGGCATATGTCAGGGATGTCCCTGATGGAGGCCTAGAGAGGCCATTGCATGAAGCTGTGAAGTTGAAGCCTGGATTGCCTTGGAGACCCCAAGATGTTAGAGATGCCAGAGTCATGGGATACTTGCTGAGGAGAGCTGCTAATAAGGAGTGGAACCAGCCCAAGAGAAAGAAGTATGTTGCAGTCAACAAAGCTGAAAGGTGTCAGAGATCTGAAGAGCATTTTGACATCAGACATGGAGATGCATAGTTTGGAGTTTGCCCAGCTGGTTTTCAGTCTTGCTTTGGTCCAGTATTTCCTCACTATGCTCCCTTCCTGTAGCACAAATTCTAATTGGTCTTAATAATAAAAACCCAGAGCCAGATATTGGAGTAAATGCTGAAACATCAGAGAAGTGAAGGAGCCAACCACTAGAGAGACTTCTTACCTCTAGGAATCTTCAGACTGAGCTCCTGCCTCCTGCCTTACATTCCTCTCTCCACCCAGCCATATCACTTCCTGTCTCCAACTCCCAAGTGCTGGGATTAAAGGTATGTGCCACCACTGCCTCGCCTCTATGGTTAACTAGTGGCTGGCTCCACACTCTGATCTCCAGACAAGCTTTATTTGTTAGACCACAAACAAAATATCATCACACCTTCCCTATGTTTTGGAACCGTAATGTATATCCTGTGCCATTATATCTTGGAAGTATGTGATCTACTTTTTACATTTATTTTTAGGGGATTACAGTCAAGAGATTGCATTTATCTCAGAAGAGGCTTTGAACTTTAGAGTTTTAACTAAGTATGAGACTGTAATAGACTATAGTGATTTTTGAAGATGGATTGAATGCATTTTTGCATTATGATATGGCTACAAGCCTTTGGGGACCAGGGAGTGGAATATGGTGGTTAAAAAGAAAGTGGCCCCCAAAGGAAATGGCACAATTAGGAGGTGTGGCCTTGTTTGAGTAGTTGTGTCCTTGTTGGAAGAAGTGTGCCATTGTGGAGATGGGCTTTGAGGTCTCATATATGCTCAAGCTAATCCCAGTGAGACAGACCACTTCCTGCTGCCTGTGAGTCAAGATGTAAAATTCTCAGCTCCTTCTCTAGCACCATGTCTGCCTACATGCTGCCTTGTTGCACCATGATGATAATGCACCAAACTTCTGAACTGTAAGTGAGCCACCACAATTAAATGTTTTCCTTTATAAGAATTTCCATGGTCATGGTGTCTTTCCACAGCAATGGAAACCCTAACTAAGACACACAGTGATCTTCATTATCTGAGGGGACAGGCCATATCAAGCTCCTACAAACAGGACAAGAGATACTTAATAGTCTAGACCCTTACATTATCTGTATAGCCAGGGGCTCCCCCAGACTCTCACAACCAGGACCAGAGGTGACTAATAGCCCAGATGACCTCTCCACTATCTGTATGACCAAGACCACACCAGACCCTTCTCAGGGCCCTTAAGTTAATACATGTACCCTATCTCTAGAACCATCTTCTTGGAAGAAATGACATGTACTTTGAGTTGAGTTTCAATGTAATTCTGCTTCCTTGTGCACTGGGGATTGTATTACATCAGAAAACTTTAACCAAATTGTGCTGTGCTTAAATATGTTTATCATAAACCACCTAGTATAAGACTGTAGAAGTTTGATCTAGCTTTCCTGACTACATCAGGCTGAACTAAGTTTTCCTTTTTACCTCTCTGGGCATTATTTTCCTGCTGGCTGTGACACTTGCAGAGACCCCTACACTAATGCAACCCCGGAGTCCAGTTCCCTGAACTGCTTCAGGGCTGTGAACAGCAGAACTCAGAGTAGTGGGATTTTAGGAAATGTTTTTATCTGAGGGTCTTTAGAAACAAATGTCTATCTATCTGAGGGGAAAATAAGGAAACACACTGTTAGGGAATGTTGGCATTCAGACCCACCCTTTGGGGACCCATCCAGCGTCCTGACCACATCATCCTCTTTAAGAGAAAACTCCTCCTCCCTGCTTCTCTTTCTCTCAATTCCCATGAGGTGTGCACCTCCTCCCTCCCCTTTCTCTCCCTCCCTTCCCCTCCTTTTCTCCTCCCCTCCCTTCCCTTCTCCCTTTCCCCCAATAAAACTTTCCATGTGGATGCTGTGTCTGCATGGTGTGAGTAGCTTTCCGCCATGCCCCCTTGACCACTGCCTGCATGGCATGTCTCCTCGACTCAAACCTGCCAAGGCCTCTCGCATGTGGTCTCACAACATTGGAGCTCCATGACTTGGCAGGCCCTCCTGACGTTTTCTCCTACCTGCCGGCAGTCTGAGAAACGCTGGGACCTGTACCTCCCAACACCATCATTTTTCCAATTGGAGGATCGCTGGGACCCTTCATCCTATTGATAAGCCCCTCCCTTCTGGCCATTTTCCACGAGTGAGGATTCGTCTTGTCTCAACCGTGGTTTCTCACCTTTCTACCCTGTTGGTAAGCCCTGGTACCGGGCACATGTCTCCTGGGCTTAGCCCTGGCCCCTGCTCTCTGAGGGAACTTTGAGCAGCTTGTGCCACTTCAAACGATCCTTGCATAATCTCCAGGATGCCAGAGATCAAAAAGCCATTGGATCTTGTGTTTCTCTACCTCACTCATGGAAAATTCGCCTAACACCACATTCAGACTTGGTCCCATGTCCTTTATCCACTGGTCTCCCAAGGCCTTGGAATCATCTACCCCTCCCCTCCTTTTCTATTGTGCTTATCTGTCCTGTTCTCTCCTATCCCAGCTCTAGCCCACTGGATGCCTCTGTATAGCCTGCTCCCTGTTTCTGTGTCTGTTGGCATCTCATGCTCTTGCTGAAAATGTCCTGTTCTCCTGTTCTGTTCCTATCCACACCCCGACCCCCAAGGCTGCCACCACTCACACCTTGTCGCTCCAATTCATTCTGTTAAAATTTATTTCGTATGTGTGAATGGAAATGTGTGACTGATGTGGCCACATGACTGTGTTTTGGACTGATTTTGAACCCTTGAGATTATGTGTTCCATATCTCCTGTGTCTCCTGTGCCAATGGGTTTGAGATTATTTCCCACTTTCTCTTCTACCAGGTTCATTGGGCTGATTTCCAAAATATATAAAGAACTCAAGAAACTGGATGTCAACAAACCAAATAATTCAATCAAAAAGGGGTGCAGATCTAAATAGAGAATTCTCAACAGAAGAATATCAAATGGCTGAGAAACACTAAAGAAGATGTTCAACATCCTTAGCCATCAGGGATATGTAAATCAAAATGAATCTGAGATTCCATCTTACATCTGTCAGAAAGCTAAGATAAAAAAACACAAACTACATTGGCACAGGAGACCACTTCTTAAATATAACACTAGTAGCACAGACACTGAGAGCAACAATTAATAAATGGAACCACCTGAAACTGAGAAACTTCTGTAAGGCAAAGGACACCGTAAATAAGACCAAAGGAAACCTTCAGAATGGGAAAAGATCTTCGCCAACCCTACATCTGACAGAGGGCTGATCTCCAAAATATATAAAAAAACTCAAGAAACTAGACTTTGAAATACCAAATGATCCAATTAAAAATAGGGTACAGAGCTAAACAGAATTCTCAACCAGAAGAATCTCAAATGGCCAGAAGACACTTAAAGAATTGCTCATCATCATTAGCCATCAGGGATATTCAAATTAAAACAACTCTGAGATACCATCTTACACCTGCCAGAATGGCTAAGATCAAAAACACTGATGACAGCCTATGCTGGAGAGGATGTGGAGTAAAGTTAACACTCCTCCATTGCTGGTGAGAGTGCAAACTTGGACAACCACTTTGGAAATCAGTATGGCGGTTTCTCACAAAACTGGGAATGAATCTACATGATCTAGCAATATCACTCTTGGGCATATACCCAAAGGATGCATATTCACACCACAAGAACATTTGCTCAACTATATTCATGCAGCATTATTTGTAATAGCCAGAACCTGGAAACAACCTAGATGCCCCTCAACTGATGAATGGAAAAAGAAAATGTAGTACATTTACACAATGGAGTATTACTTAGCTGTTAAAATCAATGACATCATGAAATTTGCAGACAAATGGATGGAACTAGAAAAAACCATCCTGAATGAGGTAACACAAGCCCAGAAAGACAAACATGGTATGTGTTCACTCATAAGTGGATATTAGACATAAAGAAAAGGATAAACAGGCTACAATCCACAACCCTAGAGAAGCTAGATAAAAAAGGAGGACCCTAAGAGAGACATGTACAGATTCCCCTAGAAAGGAGAAATAGATAAGATTTCCTGAGTAAATTGGGAGCCTGGGGGAGAAATGGGAGGAGATAAGGGGAGGTGGCAGGAGAACATGAGGGAACAGGATGGTTGAGTTGGAGAAGGGACAGAAAGGGAGAGCAAGGAAAGAGATGCCTTGATAGAGGGAGCCATTATAGAGTTAGGGAGAAACCTGGTGCTAGGGAAGGAAATTCCTAGGAACCCACAATGATGACCCCAGGTAAGACTCCAAGCAAAAGTGGAGAGGATCCCTGAACTGGCCTTCCCTTGTAATGAGATAGATGACTACCTAATTGCCATTATAGAACCTTCATCCAGTAACTGATGGAAGCAGATGCAGAGATCCACAGCCAAGCACTGGGTAGAGCTCCTGGAGTCCAGTCAGAGGGAGGAGGGATTATATGAGCAAAGGGGTCAAGATCATGATGGGGAAACCCACAGAGACAGCTGACCTGAGCTAGTTGGAGCTCTCTGACTCTGGACTGATGGCTGGGGAACCTGCATGGGACTGAACTAGGCCCTCTGAATGTGGGTAACAGTGTGTGGCTTGGGCAGTTTGTGGGGCCTCTGGCAGTGGGCCCAGGATTTATCCCTAGTGCATGAAATGGCTTTTTGGAGTCCATTCCCTATGGAGGGACACCTTGCTCAGCCTTGATACAGGGGGAGGGGCTTGGTCCTGCCTCAACTTTATGAGCCAGACTTGGTTGATTCCCCATGGGAGGCCTTACCCTCTCTGAGGAGTGGAGGGGGGTGGGGTGGGGGAAAGGTGGGGAGTGAGTGGGAGGAGTGGAGGGAGGGAACTGTGGTTGGTATGTAAAAGGAAAAAACTTCTAAATAAAAAGAAAACTCAAGTGACAGCTTATGCTGGAGAGGGTATGGAACAAGGGGAACACTCCTCCATTGCTAGTGGGAATGTAAACTTGTACAGTCACTTTGTATGGTGATATTGTGTTCCCCAAAATATTGTGCACCCTAATAAACTTATCTGGGGTCAGAGGACAGAACAGCCACTAGATAAACATAGAGGCCAGCAAATGGTGGCACACATGCCTTTAATCCTAGCATTCCAGAGGCAGAGATCCATCTGAATCTCTGTAAGTTCAGAGCCACACTAGAAACAGGCAGGCATGGTGACACACGCCTTTAACTCCAGGAAGTGATGACAGGAGGCAGAAAGGTATGTAAGTCGTGAGGACCAGGAACTAGAGCTGGTTAAGCTTTTAGGCTTCTAGCAGCAGTTCAACTGAGATCCATTTGGGTGAGGACTCAGAGGCTTCCAGTCTGAGGAAACAGGATCAGCTGAGGAACTGGCAAGGTGAGGTGGCTGTGGTTTGTTTTGCTTCTCTGATCTTCCAGAATTCACCGCAATAACTGGCTCCGGGTTTGATTTTATTAATAAGACCTTTTAAGATTCATGTTACATCTGGCGCCCAACATGGGGTGGTACAAATTCACAAAAAAGTACTTGCCTGTGGCCGTGTGGGCTCCAGCTTAGACCTGAGCTACACGGTGCCGATTGTGGTGGCACACTGGTTGGATTTGCTGAAGGAGGCAGAGGCAGGAGGATCCCAAGTTTGAGGCCAGCCTGGGAGGCTTGCTAAGGAGAAGCTGTGACCAGGGTGGAGCCACAAACAGTGGCAGTGGGACCATGGAGGCAGCAACTGCTGCTCTGAGTTGCTGGCTCCTCTCATCGTGTTGGTGACTGTGGTGATGCTGCTACCTGGGATGAAGGGTTTACTGCTGCTTGTTCAGAGAAGAATTGCCAGGACCATCGTGTTACAAGAAAGCATCAGCAAAGGTCAGTTTGGAAAAGTCTGGCAAGACAAATGGTGGGGAGAAATTGCTATGAAGATTTTCTCTTCTAGAGAAGAACATTCATGGTTCTGAGACACAGACATATATCAGACTGTGATTGCTCCAAACCACAGAGGAGGTACAAAAAAAAAAATCTGCAGGGAACCATGATCACGCCGAACAGCAACTTTAAAATCTTCAAAAGGATGATGGAACCCCACAAAGATGATTCCACATGGAATATGGTAAAGCCATTAAGCTGATTAACACCACGGAAAGATTGACTTTGGACTACAAACTGCTCAGGACAATTTCGAGATGGCTAGCTGAAATGATCCATATTCATAGACTACTCGAGCAAGGACTTGAGACAAGCCCTGAACTTTCCCATATGCATATACTGAACAAATGATACAATTAACTCTCTCAGGACTTGACAATTAACCCCCAAAATTTCAGGATTTCCTAAAGATGTCTTCACCCCCAGAAAGCCAGGAGTAATTTTAAGAACGCAATGCCTACATTCCCAAGAGGTGAGGTGGGTGTTTCTTGTTCGTTCAATGGCTTATGGATAATTGTCATCGTTTACGATGGTTGGTTACAAGTTATTAATTGTTAAAGGTAAAAAAAGCTAAACAAAGGAGATTAGATACAGGGTTCTTATTTAAAAAAGGAAAAAAGAAGATATAGAAAAGGGTAGATCACTGAATCTACTCTGAAAAAAGGGAAGATATAGAAATGATAAGATAAAAGGTAGATTTTTAGATCTACTCAGAAAAGAAAAAAGAGAATATGGATATGATAAGATAAAAAGGGAGATTATTGATCTACTTTTAAAAAGGAACTACTAGTTTTAAATAGGATAGGTAATGAAAATTTTTTACCTGAATTTGTCAAATGTTAATGGACTGGACATTGTTAATATATATAATTGAGTTTTTTGTCTGGATCTGTCAAATGTTAATGGAGTAGACATTGTTAATGTAATTTTTGACTGTATATATTGTATATACTTATTGGATATAGTTTTTCTTGTATTAGTTATAAGCTTTTTTTGGCTTTTTTAACTGGGTCCAGGTTTGTTTTTATTAATAAGACCTTTTAAGATGTTACATGTTACATGTTACATGTTACAACTTTGGAAGTCAGTGTGGCGGTTCCTCAGAAAACTGGGAATCAACTTACCACAAGACCCAGTTATACCATCCTTGGCCATATACCCAAAGGATGCTCAATCACACAACAAGGACACTTACTCAACTGCGTTCATAGCAACTTTATTTGTAATAGCAAGGACCTGGAAACAACCTAGATGTCCCTCTTCCAAGGAATGGATAAAGAAAATCTGGTACATGTACACAATGGAGTACTATTCAGCTGTTATAAACAAGAACACCAGGAAATTTGATGACAATGGATGGAATTAGAAAAAAATCATCCTGAATGAGGTAACCCAGACCAAGAAAGACAAAGATGGTATGTACTCACTCATAAGTGGATATTAGCTGTAAAATAAAGGATAACTATGCTACAATCCACAGACTCAGAGAGACTAGGCAACAAGGAGAATTCATGCAGGGGACACCTAGATCTCCCTTGGAAGTAGAAATAAGAGATTTTGTGAGTGGACTGAGGGCATGTGGGTATGGGAACATAAGAAATCAGGTTGGGGGACATGGAGGGAAAGAATGCTGTGGGGGACTGCTTGGAGAGCATTATGGGGTCAGGAGGAAGCCTGGTGCAGGCGAATCTGCCAGGAGTCTATGCTGAGGACTCCATCTTAGACTCCTAGCAATACTGGATGAGTAGCCTGAACTGGCTGTTTTCTGTGATCAGATTGGTGTCTGGCCGAATTGTCATTAGAGAGGTTTCATCTAGTAACTGATAGAGGCAGATGCAGAGACCCACGGGCAAACATTAGACAGAACTTCAGATACTTGCCAAAAAGGAGGGAAAAGGAGTGTAGGAGCAGAGAGGTCAAGGACACCACAGGAAGGCTCACACAATCAACTAATCTGGGCTCATAGGGGCTCACAGAGACTGAACCAAAAACCAGGAAGCCTGTATGAGACTGACCTAGGGGCTGTGTGTATAAGTTACAGTTATGTAGCTTGGTCCTCTTGTGGGACTCCTAACAGTGGGAACAGGGGCTGTCTCTGACTCTTTTTCTGGCTTTTGGGACCCTACTTCTCATACTGGGTCATTTTGCCCAGTTTTAATACATAGGGAGGTGCTTAGTCTTACTGCAACTTGATATGCCATGTTTTATTGATATAGGAGATCTTCCCTTTCCTGGATGGAGACAGAAGAGGAGGTGTTTGGGGGCTGTGAGAATAGAATGGGGGAGAGGGACTGGGAGGAGGGAGAGAGGGGAAGGCTGCTATCCAGGATGTAAAATAAATAGATGAATAAAAGAATAAAGATGTGAGTAAATTTTAAATGTGAATCTAAAAAATGAAATGAAAAACAGAGAAGTAGAGGCAAAGTTCAGAGCTGGTGTCACAGGCAGATGGAGCACAGCTCAGAGCTGGTGTCATGGGCAGATGATGTAGCACAGCTCAGAGCTGGTGTCACAGGCAGATGGAGCACAGCTCAGAGCTGGTGTCACGGGCAGATGGAGCACAGCGCAGAGCTGGTGTCACAGGAGGATGGAGCACAGCTCAGAGCTGATGTCACAGGCAGATGGAGCACAGCTCAGAGCTGGCGTCACAGGCAGATGGAGAACAGCTCAGAGCTGGTGTCACAGGCAGATGGAGCACAGCTCAGAGCTGGTGTCACAGGCAGATG